>JAVTVY010011766.1:0-49965 GCA_036873755.1 Hanleya hanleyi | reverse complement strand
TTTTTTAAATCATCAACTAAATCGCTTCGTCAGCCTATGGTATTTGTGCCATCCTTCACGCTATCATTATCAGTGAACAACATCGAAATATCTATTCCAGTATCGCAGAAAATGCGAACCATCTCCAGTAACTTGGTGGGTGGCGGGGGGGTGGTGGTGAATCGAATTACATTGTATTTCTTATTTCTCAGAGCAATATTTTACAAGAAAGTGTAAACACGTACGTATATGTAACATTCACAAATGTTTTATTGCAGATCTGGACATCTGTTTATCAACATAAAGGTATCGAATTGGCATATGTGTATGATGTTAGGTAGGTCGTTGATAAATGACCTACCGCTCGTTGAAACGAACATGTAGCTCGGCTCCCCAGCCGAGCTACATGTTCGTGGGGAGGGGGTGGGGATATATGGATTCCGAACTGACATAAGGCTAGTGCTTGCTAAGTACAAATTCAAGTTGAGGATGTGGACAGACAAAATGAACATGAACAAATATTAAATGCGACATACTAGATGCTAAATATTAACTCTTCGCAATTGAGAATCTCCAAATTATGCATGAACGAATTATCGAATGATCGTTGGGGGTAGAGATCTGTATTTTTGAACAATAATTACATGAGCTGATATCATGAATAATATTTATTTGGGTGGGTCACACTCAGCAGATGTCATTAAAATGGCTATCATAATCAGGTCAAACTGGCTTCAGATATGTGCTTGGAGACAATTTGACTAATCATCAAACGTTCTATTGATAAATGTTACGGACGTTGAATAAATTTGCCGGTAGAATAAAAAGTGTTCGCATTAAGAGAGGATCAATAATGCCCCTTCAATTCTCTGCGGCTGTAGATTACCCTCGTCATATAATTTGAATTTTGAAGGTTTGAATATTGAGTAACAGTATTGCCTAGACTGTAAAATTTTCTCTATTGTTCGGGCCACGTCGAACGATTTGACGAGACTTGATTTTTTGCTGCGGATTATTCAAGAACATTATGCCGACCACTATTATCTTGTCAGTGAATCAATGGCATCAGTACACAATTAATTCTGTTACTTGTTATGTATTAGCGTTAAAAATCGGCAAAAATCCAGAAAATTCACAATGCATAAATCCACCTGGCATGTCAATATTTACCTTGTGCGACATTACCAGTGGAAGTCTTGACAGATGTTGACCATGGAAATTTCAAATTACCGCCACTGACAGCTGATTGGTGCTACAGAATGTCATTCGATTTGTAAACAGGGAGCCTTCTCACCCTTCACTGATCATGTCTTCATCCACCATGCTTTTTTCAAAGTGGCCCAAATCAACACCAGGAAGTACAGTTTGAAGACTCATCTGCAAGTTGAAATATCAAATGTATCAGAAATGCTGAAAAATCGCAGCTCATAAAATCCATAAAGATCTGCTCTCAAATTTCTAAACAATGTAGATCGTGGGCACCGACCCGGAAGTGATTAATTGTGTACTGATGCCTGTCAGGAATGGAACCATTGTTAAAATAAGGAATGCTCTCATCTGAACAAACCATACCCATCCCCAAACATTTTTGAGAAGGCACAGATAAAACTATGCACAGATAGAGATTTTACAGCCTATACACCAAGGGTACCCCCTTTATAATTTCCCCTCAGTTTGCCCCATATGACTTAAGACTGAGGTACAAGTAAAAAGTACAATATCTCACTAACCTGTACATATTTTTCCATCTGGTAAAAAGCACCAAGTCGACAATCCTTCTGCCTATAAAAAGAAGTATAAAGCATTAACTAGATATGTTAAACACTATTTTTAATTATTTTTTATTATTTTAATTCATTTTTTTATGAAATTATTCAAATTAAAGTTTAAAAATAAAGAAAACTTAAATTCAAAATGTGTCAAAACATAATTTGTTTTCAACCTGCTCATTTAGGCTACATTTGGTAAAAATTTCCTTCATGGCAGTGGTTAACTTCTCCATGTAATCAGTGGGTCATCCCAGTAATCTATCAAATGGGATTTAAATTTGATGTTGATACAAAGATCAAAGACATGTTTAATCCTGTAATAAGTGACAGCAAGATACACAAATGTGTACACAACACATACCAAAATATAACACAGAGGTGTTTATGGTATACACAACTCCCATATAGAGAATATATGTCAGTTCAATTGGATGGATCTACATCTCATCAAGATCTTGCTGGCAGTAATTAGAAAGATGCACATATTACTTGTAAACAGTTATTATTACTGAGAAAACTCCTAAATAACATTGAGGAATATATTCTGTGTCAGATTTCAAGTCCATGAATGCAATGTCTGCAAACAGGCAACACTTGTCAAAACACAACATAGAAGAAAAAAAGGAATAAAATTCAATGACAACATATCTGATGGTCATTTGCTGATCTCTGCTACATTAACAACCATGAAAGATGAGGACAGCTGGAAGTTGCCTAACTTAAACTGTTAACTGTTTGGTGAAAGATTAAAGTGGCAACTTACAGTGAGAAAGGCCTATCTTCCAACAGAGTTGGAGGCATACCTCTGAGTCACACTGTGCGAAATTCCCAGAGTTGATGTGTGTGTGTGTGGGGGGAGAGGGTTGTATGGGGCTTGCTAATATTTGGTGCCTGTAATCCATGTTTCTTGCTACCTACAAGATCTCTGATATGAATATGAAAGAGAATTACATACTTATAGTCCTGGAGATAGTGGAAATGGAATGAAGAGAAAGTATTTGCTATGATGCAAATGTGACTGACAATAAACACACAACAATGAGAAACCCTCAACAGTCAGATTAACTGTTGACTCAGTTAATCAGATTTTATTTGTCTCATTAAAGTTACAAATGCAAAAGGCATTTTGGAAATTCTTTGTGTGTGGAACAAACATCTGAGTTTTTACAGATGATATAATTAGTATTAATTTCATGTGGTTTTAGACTGATATAAAGTGAATTAATGCATAAATGATTTGAAGCATTGAAGATTTGAACTGAGGTCGCGATTTTGAAAAAAAGCATGTAATTGTATCTATGTGAATTTCCTTTCTTCCATTTACATTTTATTGTATCTTGAAAGTTCATTTGCTCATAATTACCAGCTGTGTTAAATGAACCTCGTCATATTTGGCATTGACTATTTGGCCCTAGTACTGACAAATCAGTCATTTTTTGCCTATATTTGCTCCAAAAGGTCTCAATTTTGTCGCAGAAATGGCATAACAATACAAGAGATGTTACCCAGCATTATCAGTATGATATTTATTTCAACCACATTTAGCAAGAAAAAAAATAATTTTAATAATTAAAAAAATTATTAAAATTAATTAAAATTTTTATTTTATTTTATTAATAATTTAATAACATAAATTTGAAACAACCCTAATATTTGAACTTAGTTCAGGAGTCATCATGGAAAAAATTGGGCTGATCCAGTAAAAACTGTAGCCACAGTGACGATTTAAAGTTCTCTGGTCAAATGTGAAAATGTCGTGTGACAGGCATCAGTACACAATTAATTCTGTTACTTGTTATGTATTAGCGTTAAAAATCGGCAAAAATCCAGAAAATTCACAATGCATAAATCCACCTAGCATGTCAATATTTACCTTGTGGGACATTACCAGTGGAAGTCTTGACAGATGTTGACCATGGAAATTTCAAATTACCGCCACTGACAGCTGATTGGTGCTACAGAATGTCATTCGATTTGTAAACAGGGAGCCTTCTCACCCTTCACTGATCATGTCTTCATCCACCATGCTTTTTTCAAAGTGGCCCAAATCAACACCAGGAAGTACAGTTTGAAGACTCATCTGCAAGTTGAAATATCAAATGTATGAGAAATGCTGAAAAATCGCAGCTCATAAAATCCATAAAGATCTGCTCTCAAATTTCTAAACAATGTAGATCGTGGGCACCGACCCGGAAGTGATTAATTGTGTACTGATGCCCAATGTCACACACTCACTGGCCCAAAGAATACAGCTAATGCATGTTATTTCCCCACAATGATACTGAGACAATAGTAGCGTATACTGCCACACTCGCTACACAAGAAGGAAGCATTGGAAAGAAAAAGAATGCAAAAGCAAACTTTGTTCCAGTTTGATCTAGCCCTGCTCCACTGTGATGGGCGATTGTTTACGGATTTCAGTGCTATATCTATAAATTCTCACGGATAGTTGCGGTACAGGGGAGGGTGGGAGTGAATAAGGAAACAACACTGTGCCCAGCATGAGTCTTCTGCAAATCTGACAGAGTGTGAGGTTTTATTTTATATTACAAAAAATGTATTCTCAACGTATCGATCAGGTTGTTGAAAAAGAATATATACAAAAGTTTTTGATTAGTATTAAGCTAATGTGAAGACATCGCTAAAGGCAATTTGAGACTACATTATCGAATCGATTTTCTCTATTATCGTTGTGGGCGATTTCAATCTTTTTAACGATGAAAAGTCATTATTATGTATTCAACTTGTATTCTCGCTGAGGGAAACCGTGTGTATTATTACCGGAAAACGTGTTGGGGTAACATTGTAAATGCCTGCATGCGAATGGTGGATGTCATATTTCTGGATAGACAGATGTAACATCCTGGTGGTAACAGAACTGTGTGTGCCAGCGAACTATTGTCTAACCTCATTATATTATTTTCCAGATGAAATCATCACGAATGTTAAGCTTGATGTTTGTACATGCGTCTGGTCGGTAATTTTTGTCCAGATTCAGTTAGATTCTTGTCAGTTACACATAAGTTTCTACTCTTCTTACTGAAATATGTTCAAAAAACAATAACAAGGATGAATTTTTAGATTCAGAACCAAGTTTTACTAAAAGGTCATCTGGAACCCCCATTGTCCTCGAAATATAAATTGCAGTGCTCTGGTATTTTGAAGACGCTGGGATTTTTTCTTCTGAATTTGATTATGGGGTTGGGGTAACATTTCATGTTTTTACTCCAGTACACCAGGTATTCCGATTTTGTTTATAGGGAGAGATAGATGGATGATGGTAAATATTAGTATATGCAGATGCAATGACCGAGGTGTCATTCCAAGACATTATGATGGTGTTTTCCTCGGACGAAAAAGCAAAAAACAAATATTTTTATTCGATTACTCAGAATGTCCGGCATACAGCTTAAACAACCTTTGCGTTTTCCTATAATCATACCACACTAAATGCGTGTGATATGTCAATTAGTTTGCTTATCTTGATGGGGAAATAGACAAGTTACGAATATTTTTGTAAATTATGAATTTGGGTGGGGGGGGAGTAACATTCTGCGTAATTTCTCTAAAATGAGCGATATATTCCGGTCTCGGAAATACCAAACTGCAACTTAATAAATGACAAATAAATTGGCATGCTGATGAAGCGATTCCGTTGATATGCCAAGATAAGTGTGATGGTTCGTTTTCTTCGAATTAAACAAGTAAAAAAAACAAATACAAATATTTCGATCGTATTTCTTAGAATGAGTCAGACATATATCTTGGGAAAACTTTGTGTTTTCTTCAATCATACAACGCCAAATACTTGAACACGATATATAGACGATATATAGACCGGGAGCCCGTGCACCAAAATGGTCGTCCCGTTTGCACCTCGGGCTGGCCAATTTCTGACTATACAGCATGAAAGGGTAGTGTATGCGGGTCATTCCAGTGGTGGCAGACCGAAAATACGTGTGGGAATAAATTAGGTACAGCGATTTTGCTGCGAGCGGCGGTGATACTAATTTTGTGAAAATATATGAGGGTAGGGAAAAATCATTTGTGATTAGATAGTTAGGGCCTACATCAAAACGAGAGATGTTATATATCAAAATAAAGCCCATGCATTTGACAAAAATAATACAAAAAAAATAGAAAATGTTTCGACGTCACAATGACATCATAATTACCCGTATCGGTCCGAGGAATGGGAAAACATGACCGCCACTGAACTATTTGACCTATTTTCAGAAGGGAACAGAATTATGGACCAAATCTTTCTGGAATCATATGGTATCATACTGGGGTTATTTTTAGTCATTGTGAAGAAGCTTAGTGACAAAGAATCAGGACATCACAAAGACAGGTACCCTCAATAACATATAGGCACAGGCTGGATTTGGGGGTTGCGATATACTTCGTCCTTTTACCATCGTCAAATCTACGACTACTGTAACAAACTGAAAATGGATGGAAAGATGCCTCGACGGCCTATCGAAATAAACGACTTTTCGAAATTTTCGAGACATGACGTCATCATGAATGTCATAATAACCTCATAATATACATTCATTTTCATCTATATTTAGTTCAGTTGAATACTTTTGAAAAAGAAAAGGGCGGAACCCGTCACTGATTCTAGAATAAGGCATCTCGATAGTATTTTACTGACAAAAAAATCCAGCTTTAACATATCAGAAGCCTTATTGAACAGTGTTGCAAGAAAACATCGAAAATGGGAAGACAAAATGGTCACCATTCATACAAAAAATCACCATTACGAGCTGATTCAATGAGGATAGAATCCGGCCATATGGTTCTCTCGTGCATTTTCGAAATCCAGAAATATCATGGTATCTATGAGAACGAGTTAAAATGCACATCAGATGGGCATTCTGAGCAGGGGTGGTAATTATCATACACAATTAGATAGGAAAAGAAGGTTCAGCGTCAGGTGATATAAAAAATAACGAGGATTCATCCAGGGTTTGACATACATGATCTGTAAGATATTCTATCCGAGGGTCCTGCTTGATATCGTTTGCCATGCCTTCGCATAGTATCATTAAGGTTGAAATCTATGCAAAAGTAATGTCATATCCTACCTCTATGGTATGCATAAATACATGTCACTAGACCCTTCATGCTTTCTCAAAACAACAATTAATGACTGTACTGTTGGTAACAACAGGGCATTCAGTTTATACATTACATAGGGCTGATTATCTATCTGTTGCTTCATTATACTATACCTGGGAATATTACAGATACAAACAATGGATAACGTAACAATACAAAAGCAATCTTTGCATGTCGAATTGAGCCTGTGAATCTCTGTTCTATTTTAGAATGCGATCTCTCTAGCATCCCCATATATCCAACAATATACCCTGACTAAACAGCACGATATATCTCACAGAGTGACTAATCAATGAGATAAAAAATGTGATAGATTTTAAGAATTCTCCACAATAAATCTTGCTTCATCGATTGTTTATGCATCTTCGTGAGAGTGGATTACATTGACCCACCGATTTCCTCTTTATTACTGGCAAAATGAACTTTCTGGGTCTGCTCTAGAAAAGGAACTTGAAGTAGTTACTAGTAGAGTAAAACAAGCTGGGAACAACCATATACTAGTACTACTCAGCTGCTATGATTTGCGTTCGCGCTGTTATTCTGGGCTTCTGGGTTATTCTATGGCGTTACGTTTCGGAACTTGTGTCTAATTCCGATTAACTCGGGGCTAGGGGCCGTATGAACCCACGTACTTCAAGATCCTCATGGTGCTCATATGAACAGTCACAACCAAACCGTGACTGAGATACATCATTCTCTAGATGACGACTTTACAACGAATATTTTGGATTAAGAATACTGATCAGCGATACGGATTTGATATTTTTGGAACATCATGATGTCTTGCCGGCATCATTGGAAACAATTGACCGCTTCTGTCTTGCAGGAAACTAGCCTGTTTATGTATACTATGATTGTCTTTTTGAATTTGATGCTAATACTGTTATATGGAATATGGAATAGGGCCTTGGATTATGGACGCAGATATTCTTTAATGGACGACGACTGAATTATGAACCATACGCTTGTAATTCGTCAGTTGAAACTAAAATTTTGGTACCCAATGTACCTCTGTCACCGTAAGAGTATATTATAATCTCTCTTGGTTGGGAAATGGTTTTGAGGTGCACTAAAAAATACCGTAAAATAACTGTATTAAATTTTACAAGAGTATGAGCCATGATCGATGATCTTCTAAGCAATGCCAAATGATATGCACCAAGGGTGTGTCGAGTTTCATTCCTATCAGTCGGCCATCCAGGGTGCCTAGGAAAGCTTTCATGTAGACTCATATGATTGCTTCCTAGCCCCCAGACGTCGTCAATTTCCCCACCTCTTGCATATCGCTCTGATCAGCGTAATCATCTTTGTTTTTTTCATCTTCTCTTATACTTCTTTATTTGGATTTGTATATATTGTTTCACTCCATGACAATAGGCCTCATCCCCTCAGATAGCTTGTCGTAAGAGGTGACTAACTGAGGCACGGGTGTGGAAAGGAATATGACCGTACCAATGTGATTCCCGGGTGTGAAAAGGAATAGGACCCAACGTCGTGATATGACCGAAATAGTGCTGAAAGCGACGTTAAATCATATTCACTCACTCACTCAATGTGGTGTGGCCTACTCTCATATTCTTGCTCCATAGCCCCGTCTCATTTATAGCTTGACAAATAGCATATCTTACCGAGCTAGCGTATCTAATTCCGCTTAAGCCGGTGCTAGTAGCTGTGTGGATACTTCATAGTCTCCACATGAACAACCGCAATAAAAGCGCGGCTGAGATACTGAGGCTACGTCCGAGAACCCACCGTATTCTCGGGTCTGAATGTTATGTGTCGACGAATACTTTCCTGTAGAGTCATATGGTTGCTTTTTAGTCACCAGACATCATCAATTTTTACAAATGATGGTCCTCATAAGCTGATGCGTATTGTAATATAGCTATTTCCAAAAGTCCCATAGTATTTCGACAATTCCCTGTAATGTCAAAATGACATTACTTCCTCTGACTTAAGAAACCATACCCTCGATGAGATACATAGTATGGGGTACAATGACCAAACAGCTGGGGCAGCCATACACGCCGTTTTAGTTTGGGTAAGGAAGACACAAACGAACATGTATCTACTGAACTATGTCAATCCAACTAATCTGCGAAGATATGGATAACATACATCGCGGCAGGGCAATCATCAGTTGTTCATACATCCGAAATGCGAATAAAATCTACCTAATAGAGATATAATTAATCAAAACGAAGGAACAGTATGTTTAGTTGTATATGCATGCAAAATAGATGACAATGAACACATCGTCTGGCCCACATAATCTACTGATGTTGAACATTCGTTTTGCTATCTACTGTTATACATTAATCCATTATTGGTTAAAAATACCTCAACTGGCTTATCAAGTCTTTTACATAAATTGAAACTGCTGGTGCCTTCTCATTGATCGATCTTGAATAATTTTTCTACAGTGATTGAGAGAGAAGTTTGATACTATGATTAGATGTTGTGGCTAGATTGCATTTTTCCAATTTTAGCGATTTCCGTGCACCAGATTCACAGTGATATTGATACATGTATGCTACATTGTTTCTGAATATAAAACATCGGTCAGTCAAGTTGCAATAAATGCGTGGTCAAACTAAAGTGACTGATCTGTCGCCCAAACGCAAGATTTGAAAGCTCCAACAGAAAATGAAAACAAACTAATTTGGCTGTTCCGATGGCATCTCTTTCTTGGAAGGTACTTGTGGTCGATTATTAGGCTGATTTTCAGGATTTCTAGCCATTTCTCCCACCAATATTTCTTCTGAAGACAGAAAAACGTTATCCCCGTAAAACTAAATTAATTCCATGTGCTTTTTGGTAAAGAAATGCTGAACTCTACCAGAAGACGCAAAATTTCCAATGCCTCTTTCGAATGGTAATTTGTACATACTCATGATCCTTTGCCACTAAGATTCTGCATCATGACTTGAAATGACCCTCGTGAGACAAAATATGACGTCAGAAAGTTTCTGCTCATAATTCCTTTCCATTTCTGTTTATAGGTCAAATGGATTAGTGGGGGTCAAGTTGTCCCCTCCCCCAGCACACATAGGGTAATTATGACGTCATTGTGACGTCGAAACTTTTTCTAATTTCTTTGCATTACTTTTATTCTCTAGCAGAATACATGGGCTTTAATTTGGTGTATAACATCTATCGTTTTGATTCTTCCAGTTATAAACAAATGATATAAAATGGTCATTTTCATGGAAAAATATAAATGTTACAATTTTTTTTTTAAATTAGGTACTTTGGGGAATCATTGTGGTAGGGGTAACATTTTACGTTAATTCTCAGACGTCACAAAAGGTATTTTAATCTTATTCTTAGCAAACGTTAGCCTGGTGTATGGCACACATTTTGATATGGTGATGGAGCGATTCATTTAGAAAGACATATCAGTCTTTTCTTGAGATGAAAAAAAAATATTTTTTTACCTGATTTCATGACTTAAACGAAAATACCCGAATCAACTATCTGACAAAACCTGTGGCACCGACACGAACGACGTAAAGTAGAACAAACACCCCAGAAACAGACTACCCATGACACGACGCTCCTGTGATGTCCAGAAGAGCCAACCATCAAAACTAGAACAGAAACCTTTGAGGAGCCAGTCATCCTGTTCCCTGATACACATTTCCGCGAGCATTTCTGTTACAGATTTCTACAGACCAATCGCAGATGTGTTTTTCTGGACGGCTCTGTATGCAAGAGAACCGAACAAAGGCAAGCAAAACTATAGCTTCAGCTGTGACCCTTGAGTTGTCGCTCTGGGACGAAGCCTATGCTGGTTGTTTTTTGTTTTTTTTTTAGCAAAAACATATCTCTCTCCCAACCTTCCACCTTGCCTTGAGTGGGCACAGTAGGTGCTAGAAAAGGAATGCGGCAATAAATATCCAAAACAAAGCTGCGCATCTGAAAATACTGGACGTTGATGCTGACGACAAATCCCCACAACCTGATGGAGTAGAAATGGTATGCGAACAAGCTAATCAGGCAAGGAGGCCATTACAATGAAGCTTCCATCCAAGTTTGGTGAAATTCCGTCTAGTTGTTCCCCAGATATCTTGCGGGCCCTCGATGGTCGAGTGGTCTAAGGCGCTTCGCTGGTGACCGCTAGCCACTCACCGCTGAACCAGCACGGGTTCGAGCAGAGCTGATTCATGTGTGAAAGTTTGCCAGTTACTTGCCGACGGGCGGTGGTTCTATTCGGGTATTCCAGCTTCCTCCACCAACCAAACTGGCTGTGAGTGAAACAACCTTGAGTGTGACATTTAGCCAAATACCTCCCCCCCAGATATGTTGCAGGCAAGACCTGTATATACATGTACTAGAGACGCACGCACACACACCCAAACCTAATCAGATGAGGAGGGCATTCTAATGAAGCTGCCATCTAAGTTTGATGAAATTCCATTCAGTAGCTCTCAGATATCTTGCAGACGAGTGAGTGAGTGAGTGAGTGAGTGAGTGAGTGAGAGTGAATATGAGGCCTGTATATACATGAACAAATAGACGGACGGACGCTGGCCAAGGACGCACGAACGCACAAACACTAAACCTAATCAGATGGCGAGACCATTCCAATGAAGCTTGGTCAAATTCCGTCCAGTAGTTCTCCTGATATCTACAGACAAGGCCTGTATATATGTGTACAAATAGGCGGAAGAATGAACGGACTGACACTGGACAAGGACGCATGCACGCAAAAACATCCAAACCCAATCAGATGAGGAGGGCATTCCTATGAACCTTCTATCCAAGTTTGACGAAATTCCATGTGGTAGTTCTCCGGATATATTGCGGACAAGGCCTGTATATACACGTACAAGCAGATGGACGGACGGATACTGGACAAGGACACAGACACAAACACACACACAACAAAACCCAATATAATGTGGAGGCCGTTACAATAAAGCTTTCACCCAAGTTTGGTGAAATGAAGTCCAGTAGGTTTCCAGATATCTTGCAGACAAGGCCTGAATATACATGTACAAGTGCATGTAGATGGACGGTCGTACACTGGACAGACGAACGCACGCCCACGCATCAAAACCTTATCAGATGAGGAGGCCATTTCAATGAAGTTTCCATCCAAGTTTGATGAATTCCGTCCCGTAGGTCTCTGGATATCTTGCAGACAAGAAAAGGGTACGGATAGACAGACAGACAGGCTGACAGACAGACAACACAAATACTACATGTCTCGTAGTTAGGGAGGACATAACAAATACGCGATCCATTAAAAAGGAACTTTACGCTTTAGGTGCTCTGTATGAACAGAATGACTGATATAGATACTCGAACTTGTATATAGACATTTTTCATAATTTTAATTCTCTATCTTTTGTTCATTGTTTTAAAATATAGTACTTGTAAATTGATGAATTGAAAAAATGGAAATGTATAAGAAAATATAAATAAAGCATTGTACCTGCATGGTAATCACACCTGAGAAAACAGATTTTTCAGCGAGAGCTCGTGTCCAATACATCAGTACGTTAGTTTTAAAAGATGTTGAGTTCCAGTTATTTTCCTATGGTCATGATCGGCTATACGGTTTTGACGATAGAAACGTCATGAAGTTGTGTTGCCCACATTGCTGTACATCGATGGCCGCTTCCGTCTTGCAAAATTTTATCAATTCTGTATGAACGACGGCTGACTAGGTTCGTTCCCGACACTTTTACAAGGCATTTTTAAGATATAAGCCTACCACCATGCCCATTCACTCAGTTTCTCAAATTCACAAATTGATATCACAAACTATTATAAAATTACGAACGTAGTGTACATCTCTGGTGCTATGCTTCATAATTTTCGTTCCACTCCCATTTTTTTAAGGCGGAGATGCATATGAGCATATCTTCATGATGGTCATATTAACTTGGCTCACGCCTCAAAACAACAGTGGCGACGACATGACGCAAGTGTTATTTTCCTAAAATAACTCTTGACGCGATGTTTCGCCTTTGCTGAGACATCTGTGGAGATAATGACGTCGCGAAACTTAAAACAAAAAGCTATATGGACACTCAAATAATACCAGCATAGATCAACGGATGAGTTTTTATTACGAAGATAATTTCATAGCCTGAAAATGCCATTTCTAACGTCTTACGTGTTGATGCATTTATAGAAAAATTATACATTTAAATATAACGTTTCGATGTTCCGTTTATTTTCTCTACAGTATGGACATTTATCTGTATGATGTGAATCCATTGTCTGGTTATGAGAGTTTCTTTTTATGATTTTTGTAAATCAGGAAATTCGAGTATGGACGCGGAAATGCTGCATGAATGACGGTTGTCTACTTTCTGCCGGATCTAACGATTGTATTGACAGCTTACAGCCCCCACTCACAAGCTTCAAAAATATGACCAGACAATGAAGATCATGTAAAGAGCTGATGTTCTGGAATACCCAGGTAGTTGACGAAAGGGTATATCGTTTCATACGGCCCCTAACCCGGGGCTAGGGGCCGTATGAACCCATGTACTTCAAGATCATCATGGTGCTCATATGAACAGTCACAATCAAAGCGTGACTGAGATACATCATTCTCTAGATAACGACTTTAGAACGATTATTATGGATTAAGAATACTGATCAGCGATACGGATTTTATATTTTTGGAACATCATGATGTCTTGTCGGCATCATTGAAAACTGTTGACCGCTTCTCTCTTGCAGGAAACTAGCCTATGTTTATGTATACTACGATTGTCTTTTTTGAATTTGGTGCTAATACTGTTATATGGAAATGGAATAGGTCTTTGGATTATGGACGCGGATATTCTTTAATGGACGACGGCTGAATTATGAATGACGGACTAAACGCCTGTATACAAATACACACATCCAATGAATGAACAGGTTTTAGTGCTATGACATAGTCTATGGTTATGAGGTTATGTGTTCTCTGAAACTGACCAAGCAGAGATTTCTACCTTACCTCTTAACTGTTGTAATCTGTGTTTACCAGTTCAGGATGTGCATGAGAGTGATACTTAGCCGATTAAACATCTTTATAGGCTTAATTCTGACAATCACATGAATATATTAATACATCGAAGAGCCTGATCTGAGTAGCTGAAATTCACCTATTGCGCTGATACTAAAACCAGATGATTACTGACACGTTCTCTAAACTGATTGCTTTTGAAACCTCAGGCGAGTTATTCCAGTGTAAAATAATACCCTTTGGGACGACGATATGTCTCTGCCGTTCAGGTCATGGCAGAATTGAAGCCGTATGCGGCATATATAAACGATACACTGTGCATGGTGAACCAGGGAATAACCACCAGAAAACCCTCAGGAGTAAGTCTTTAGAAGGATGAATTTGCTTGAATGTCTAAGACATTTTGTGGATCAAAGGCCAAGTTATGTCCTCGGAAGCCAAGGTTAAAGCTATTATAGACTCTCCTGTCCCCACCAAGTTGGTTGTGAGTGACCTACATTTCTAAGATGTCAGTGAAGCGGAAGTGGAAAGTGTATTGCTCCCTGTAGATAAAATTGGGGTACAGGTCTGTGATTTATCACACAGCGAAGATTAGTAAAGACCAAATAGCATATTATACGATTTAGTAAGTGCTTGGGCCTGGTACCAAGGTATCAGGTAATGCTACTGTAGTCTTGGAAGAGTACACAACCAAGAATATCACGACTTGTATATTGATGTCACAGGTATATGTTTGGATTATGGTGCGTGATGCTGACAAGTACAATGTCATTGCAGATTCATTTTCGAGAGAGAAATTCAGTACTTAACGTCAATATTGCTCTTATTGCCATAGCATTCGTACGTCGATTGTAGCTAGCAAACTGTAATATGGCGAAGGAAACGTAACGCTAGTAATATATTGTTCTTTTAGACAGTCGTACAGTTTGGTTTCCTCAACTTTGTTGCACTAGAGTTCGCACTGCAACCATTATTTGAGAGCTCGGCCGATTATAACAGTCACAGACGGAAGCAATATGTTAAGCATAATGCTAAGCCGATTGTAATATTCTTATTGTTTCCATTCTATTTTTCCCACAACATGCCTTTCCAAGAAGATTCCCTTTCCCCATGATTATCAGTAGATAAGATATGTTCAGCTACATACCCTGGCGACTGTATCGTAACCAATAATCTGACTGGCTAGTTTGAGTTCACGTGACGCTCAATTTCGCCGGTTCTAAACCGTACCACAGGATATGATGCACGTTGTGTTCTCACCGATCACTATATAAAGCTGGTTCTGTAGCCTGATGGAAGATGATAATATAGCTTCGATCGCATTTAAATATGACAACAAAAACAGGTTTATTTCTGTCAGGTCTGTTTTATTAGTCGATTTTCAGCACAGTCGCACTCGCACTGATGGTCCTTCGCTTGAGAATTAACTGAAGGCACACACACGTGAACCGAAGATAGACAGAAAGTTACACTGAAAGCATTAACCTTATGCGGGCAAAAGACAGCAGACCTTGTCGGCGTCGCATTCTCCATTCTCCGGAACCGCAGAAGTATCACAATTGAGCAAACCGACAAGGGCTGTTAACGCGCATAAGCGATTGGGTACGTCTGGAGTCTCACACTGAACTGCATAATACAAGGAGAAGAAATCAATATAAAACATTACACTAGACATTTCGGTACACGAAATCAGTATTATAGCGATAATTCAAAATGTATTTAAAACGAGATATCAATTATCACGGAGAAATGATCGTCATTTGGACATGTTAGTTTGTTATACAAAATACAAAAAAAACCCTGTTTGTTCGAAGCCTGCTGTTAATTTTACAAGCTCTGAAGTGGAAGGATGATTAAAATGGACAAAATTTAGAAATGGTTTATTTTTGTTGTAGGAAAAAACCTTTCTTTCTGATTATGATACTTCTAAAAGAATTAGATACTATGTAATTGGCTATAGGTTATTCTAATTTCCCCCAATTCTTCAGAAGATTAACCGGCAGGTGCAAGGCATACATATAGGTATATGCATGAGATTATTTTGTGTGCTGGCATCGATCCATATTGCTTGAAAAAACTGATTTTTCAGCTAAGAAACTTAAATAATGGCCCACGCCGACATTGTAAACTATCTCGTGATAACGACCAACTTTGTGACAAATCAGCAGCTGAAAGCGTATAAATCATTGGATTCCTACAATTATTTGGTCAGTGGGTGGGTTCAGGATGTGTCCAGAACAAGTGTCACCTGTTGCAAGGGTAACAGTAAATTTATCGTGAAAATTCTTACTTCTTTACGAAGTTTACGTTCAGTATTAATTTCGGTGTAGGCTACCGTACGTATTTCTGTCACCGCGATTGCAGTTAAAATAATTAAATACACGATCATTTCTAAATGATTATATAAACATAGGTAGAATATGTGTTACTCTTGAACTACCAATTTCTTTGTTTATTAACGCAGACTACTTTTCTGACGCGCCCACCCTCCTCGTATACAAATATTATATTATGCATTGTTAATTATTTTGTTTATAATGTAAGGGGTTTTTTTTCAAACAAAGGAAATCTTGCTGGTTTTTTTTAGGTCATTTTATTAATAATGCCAAGCTTTGGGGCTTCAGTGGGACGAAACATCATGCTGGTAATTTCACTGAAGAAGGTGGTAAAAATGATTATCCCAGCAAGAATTCTTCCAGATTGAATACGTTGGAAACAGTTTGTATACATTATAACTGTTGTTGTGGACTGGTAAAGTTACAACACATAAACAATTAAAACATTTGAATGTTATATTTATAATTTCCACGTCAACCAATCTCAGATGATACATTCCCGCCGTTTTCTGGATAAATCCTCTGTCTTATCGCTTTGGTGGGATATTATTGCATGGAAACGAAATAATGACTTGACCGTTTCCCGGTCAGACCGGTTAGAACATCCAAAAACATAGCAAGAGACACCCATTTTCACTCAGAACTTCACTTTTTAACATATAACACTGCTGTCTGCGGTCTGCGGTCTGGCTATACGACTCGCCCAGTTTTCGCCGTGTGCGCGGGCCGGGTGCAAAACGAGAAGTGAGGCCACGTGAATCCCGGGAATAAGGGATAGAAAGGATGTGTGATGCTTACATGCGAAAAACTCCTTTGTCTGTGACGGTAATAAAGCTAATATATTTTTTTTTGCCATCCAAAACCTGCTTAAACATATTTCTTTTTAAAGAATACATATTGAAATATCAGCCTGGGAACAATTACGACGGTCAGTTCCATAAAAGTGAACTTATGGTTCATCAAAATGTACTCTCTGACCTATTTTGTATTTTTGAGGAATTTGTAGGGAGGATTTCTTCCCGTGACAAAAATATGAGGCCTCATTCGAAAGTATCAAGTTTGATTTTGGTTTAGAGGTGTCATATTTTTATGACGAGAAAGTCGTCCCTATAAATGCCTCAAAAATACAAAATTTCGCTATCCCTTAGGCTAGAGTGCTGAAACTCACACCACTATATTTTTGGGTCAAGCTCTACTAGAAAAAGTATAAAACATACAGATGGCCGCCATGATGACGTCACAGGGACGTCATTTGCCAAAAAGGCATTTTTGGACGATTTTTCGGTCAGATGTGTTTTCCTCGCCCAAACTTCATACAATAGCTTTTGCCCACTTTTCCTCGCAGAAATGCAGGAATGTTGAAGAAAAATGACAAAACATCACTTTTCTGGAACCGCGTGGTCGCCATTTTGAATTTACCCATGATCCTCCGATTGGGGGGTATGCAAGTAGGTTCAAAATGACTCCAATATGATAAACTGCAAAGTCACGGAGTGTCAGGTCTCAAGTGACCCCCCCCCCCCTCCCACACACACACACACCCTAATGAGGTTCTATAAAACCATTGGATGATAATGTTCAGGCTTATATAGTCTTATTTCTCAAACCCGAAATGTTCGCCTAACACAGATAACAGCTTTAATGGACACCCATGCTGCATACATGATTCAAGAGTGACCATTCTGGTGCTGGTCAAGACTGATAGCTATTAAATTTTGCGACAAAAACGTGTTGACGAGCATGAATATGAAAGACGCTTGCACCGACCAGAAAGGAAAATCTTACTGCCTTGAACACATTTAGCGTGGCTACACAAACAACATGATCGTTAATCATTACAAAACTTACAGTCTGGTACTACAGCAAGAGGCGTTGTTTCGAGCGGAGTGGTGGTTTCAAGTGGAGTAGTGGTTTCGAGCGGAGTGGTGGTTTCAAGTGGAGTAGTTGTTTCAAGCGGAGTGGTTGTCTCAAGTGGAGTAGTAGTTTCAAGCGCAGTGGTGGTCTCAAGTGGTGTGGTGGTCTCATCTTCCTCAAGAGCTGTTGTGGTCTCAAGCATAGTAGTGGTCTCTAGCATAGTAGTGGTCTCTAGCATAGTAGTGGTCTCCATTACCGTGGTCGTTTCAACTAAATAAGATAACTTTTATATGTAAAGCAAGTCAAGCACATAATATAACTAATAAACAGTACGCGACATGAAAACAAGATATATCTGCACTATGAATGTAAAATTAAACCACACATGTATCGCCGGTTTCACCCGGACAGCACCATGGACTTATATGGATTGTTTTCCATTGCTACCCGAATTATACCAGTGGAATCACAAGAACTTGGTAACGGCAGGAAGGAACAATGCTCGAGGAATCGTTCGATTTATATTACTTCGTTAGGCCATACTTTTGTAGCGCACAACCCGCACAAACTGCACCGACCGGAAACTGATTGCAGCTATACATCCTAGTCTATGTTTGAAGGGAAACAACTTTTGAGTGAACTCCCGTCTTTGGAAGATGTGGGCCCCAAAAACTGGAACTTTGCAACCTGTTCGTCCCGGTGTCCCTCTGATGGGTCAACTCTTCCCAAGGTATATTTTATAAAAAAACGTTCGCGATCTACAAACGTCTTATATTTTATGTGAACTTTAATGTAAATAATTGAAGGTAGATTCAGGAAACAATGACCATGGAACCTGGACTTAATTGTACCAGACTCGATACAAACGTTAGCTACGGTTTTTGAGCCCAAGAGACTATCTCCCATTCCTCGGCACATAGATGGCCCAGTCGGTTTGAGATTGCCACCATCAAGTCGGTAAGATTGCTCAATTTGAACAAAATGGCTCCAATGAACGCCAAATTGCTGAAGAGCAAAATTTACGAGTATGGAGTTTGTCCAAGATTAAACCAAGATGGTAAATCAGGATATTATATCTGAGTTTACTTCGATTGGTCCGATACATTGAATATCCCATCGTCATACACGTGTCTGCATCTCTGTGTGGTTGACTGGCTGATTTAACTAAAACCGAGTCATCTGATTAGGGGCCTAACTATCGCTTGGTTCGGAGAACCAATGTGTAAATGATCGGTCTACTCCATATAAATCGGTGGCCAACTGGCTCGGAAGTTCTCATTGGCACGGGATGACAAATAATACGAACACGCCCCTCTGTGAAATTTTCAGATAAAACCTCGCTGCGCTCTGTTTTCCCAATGCTATATAGTCGTTTAATTTAAAAATCTTTCAAGATAATTTAAAACTTCACAAATAATATTTTAGAGTCACCGAATGAGATCGTTTTATCAGGAATTAACAGCAAGTCCGGATGCCTGGTCGCCCTTTGAACGATTATCCAGATATAATCGATTCTGATTGGGTGAGGTCAAGACTTTTGGTTTATCCTTTTACTTTCCATGGTATCCACCATGTGTATTAGAGAAAGTCTGTAGGGATAGGTATATTGTAGATAATCTTTATTTTTTTGAAAAAACTGTTTAAATTCGTCCGAGTTCTGTTAAACCATGTCAAAATTAGATCAAGTGGCGAGTCGGCAGTGGCGGTGATCGCGCATGCGCACATGCCCCGTATTCGAGTTTCTAAATGGAACTCAGTCCACGTCGTCCTTCCGTTGGGATTAGAGTCCGCCACCAAACAAGGTTATGTTCCCTACTGTCAGTCGATCGACCCACGATCAATTTTTCCGGTCGAAAAAACGCCCCGACATTCTCCGCACAGTGGGTGCCATGTAGCCTTTGATGGAAATTAAAACCGCGAGATTATCCGAACTGCTCTGTATCGCAAAAACTCAACCAGAATTAATCAACTGCAGCGCATTTGGGGGATTTGGCGACAAAATAAACAAACATTCGGTGACTACCGGTAATGTAATAACTGTTCATCTCTTCACAACAATATGCTCACGCACATTCACATCTGCAAACTTAAATATCTCAGTATTTAATATTCTGGTAAGGACTGTTTGACAGGTAAGATTCATGTGTTGTGAAATGATGTTTTGGTACAGGGCTATATGTAAAGTGAATGAGGGCAGAGTCGATCGACTGACAGAAGGGGAGATAACCCTGTTTGCAGTCCAATATGCAATTTACCTTGACACAGAAGAGTTCCTATTCCTAAGAGGTTACCTCCCGTTCATGAGGTAGAATATTCCTGATATACTCTCTAAAATCATGAGTGGTGAGTTAAAATTCCTCTCACTCAAGCACATGAGAGAAAAATTTCACTAAAGTTGAGTTAATTCCATTCAAGTTGAGGGGAGTCCACTTCACTCAACTTGGGTGAGTCATCAACTAAAACTTGAGTGAAACTGAGTGAATATCACTCAACTTGAGTGGGATGAATTTTCACCCAAGTTATTTGTAGAGTATGGGTCGGTAGTCGGCAGCAGGAAATTTCGACTGCAGTATGATTTATGAATTCAGCACGATCACCTTTAAGGGATTCCGGATGACGCGAATAGACATGTTCAACGGAAAATCGGGTATCCGAAAGTGTTAAAACAAATCCGATCTAGATGGCATTACCGGAATGTCCACCTTTCGCAAACGTTTTACCAAATTGTTCGGATAATTGCCATGAAACACAGACGTCGCCAAAACGCTTTCAAATCACAGGTATTTGGTTTTCTGAATAATTTGGGGTGAAATGTACGGTTGCCCATAGAGGATATTGGTGATTTTTTTTCTTTTTTTTTTTAGTTTTCTGTTGTTGTTGTTTTTTTTTTTTTTGGTTGTTGTTGTTGTTTTTTATTATTTTTTTTTGTATTTCCACGAAATCAATTGATTTTTTGTTAATTTTCTCCATTTTCTGGGTATACTTTTCAAAAAATGCCATTTAGTGCAAAACTCGTTTCAGCCAGTTTTCCAGAAAAAGGCAAAAAACGCAAGAAAAAAAAATAAAAAACCAGGAAATTGAATAAAAAATTATTTTAAAATAAAATCGCAAGAAAAGATAGAGTGGAACGCAAAAACGGAGACAATTAACAGAACGTTCAGTTGATTTGGTGGAAAATACAAAAAAAAATCCAGGAAACTGAAACACCTATGTCCCCTATGGACCACCGTATAAATGGGTAGGCCCTATATTGCAACACAGTCGTTAGGGAAATTATCGATCTTTCTGCATAATTCCAGGTAAAATTCATTTTATCTTGACTTTCTAGAAACTGAACCTCTGCCTATTAATAATCCCTGTTATTCCGGTCTTTACCCACAGCTGGCATGGGAGTACACTCTAAACGCTAATGTTAGATTTAACATCTAGAGTGTTGGAGAAGGCAAAGCACTTAGAAAGTGTTGTATTCCCCACTTTTAAGTGTTGGATAGAACAGCTTAAAATGTTGCATTTAACACTTATATGTTTCCCTTCTCCAACACTCTAGATGATAAAATCTAACATTAGCGTTTCACGAGTGTATATATCCCTGAAAATACTCACCCGCCATGAGACAGACATAGCCAGGGAGCTCACATATCCCGAGGGGATCTTCCTCAAAGCCAACTATGTACACTACAGTCCATTCCGGTGCACAGAATTCACAAAATACTGTTTCAAACAAATAACAAATATATTCCAAGTTAAATGGTACCGAAAGTAGATATAGGATTCCGCTGACAGAGTACATTTACAGTCAAACCTGCCTTGGAGATCGATAAACCAAAAAATATGGTCTCTTAATCAGGTGGTCTTTTAATAAAGGCAATTTACCATGAAAAACTCACAGTAGAGAGTTTTAATCTGTGGTCTTTAAGACATGGTAGCCGTTCAATAAAGGTGGTCATTAGAGCAGGTTCGACTGTTTCTACCGATATATAAATTGTGCAAAATTTATTATTTGACAATCAGTCATTTTTCCCCATTTTGAAGATGCCTACTTAGACAATATATATTTCCGTCCAATCCTGGCACGAAATATTCGATTTACGTCTTTTCACTTTTTTTTTTTTTTTTGCATTTGTAAAACGTAGTCCATAATGTTTATAAAAATGAACGGGAACTTCTAAACCAATCGTCTGTCGTGTTATTGTTTATTATATTCAAAATGATAACACTTCAGTGATGATGGACCGATGATCCAGTTTCTTTTTTATCATTTTGCGATAAATATTTGGTTTATGCACTCTGAATTCTGCAAAAATTCACCATCTCAGGAGTCGCGATATCCTGCTTGCAACTCACAAAGTTTGACTGAAAAACTTTCGTTTTGACTTTGAAAAGGGCATGTTTTTGGTAGATTTTTCCGTCCGATTTTTACCATTTTTTACTTATGCGTTTTCTTTGCAAAGACTGCATGATAAATTAGAAAATAATAATCTGATGTGATATAAAATAGTTTTGTCCACTTTTTCTCACACAAATCAGAAACTGTGAATAAAAATGACGAAAACATCACTTTTCTGGTAACCACATATGGCCGCCATTTAAAATTTACCCATCATTCTCTGGGCAGGGGCTCATACAAATAGACTAAAAATGACCACAATATTATAATCTACAAAGTCACGGAATGTCAGCTCTCAAATTTGAGTCATTCCGGAGATAGACTAGAAAGGTTTCGATTTTACTAGTGTAGTTTTGTATTGGGGCAATAGGAAGATCGGTTTTTCTCATTGGACAGGTCACCCTCTAAAAATATGGGCAACCAAATGAATATAATGAATAAATATATAGTTAAATGAATACAATAAATAAATGAGAATATTTATGCTTATATTAGATGCACATGTATATAAAACATCCGCGCGCCTCATCGAGCGCCATTTAAATGTGATATAAATTTTCCCAGCCCCCGTTCACGGCACACAATCGCTAGTGCACCTCTTGGGGTACTCGCTCGCTCTTGGAGGTATAAAAGGTTCCACTGCGATTCCTGGATAAGTCTCAAACTATTATTTTATAGATAAACTGTATTTCACGGAACATTAGGGATGTTGGTGGTTATATTCACACAAGAATCATACTCGTATAAACTATAGTTTCGTCATTTGAGAAAATAAACTTTGAAAGTTACTGTTCCTCACAACCTGTACACACATGTTTTAGATGAAAGTTCGACAAAATTCAAGTAAGAAGTGGGGAACTGTTTTTCTTTAGCTTTTTTAGCCGATCAGACATATCTAAGGTGCATCTAGACGGATAAGCATACAGCAAATTACAATTAAACGGATATACATGATATCAGAAGTCGATGTACGACGCTGCGGCATCTTTTTTTTGCACCTGTTCCGGTACTAACAATCGCACGCTTTGACACGGCATCTTGATGTGTTCTATGGTTATTGGGTACGATGAAGAAAAGAAAGAAAAATAAAGATATATACGCCACAGGAATCGAATTTAGAGCGGAACCTAGCATTTTTTTCTGAGATAACCATATACCCCCAAGAGCAAGCGAATACCCCTAGAGATGCACTATCGATTGTATGCCGTGCCGTTCCTTGGATGAATCGAAAACAGGATACAATCATGATAATATAATAAGTATTCTCACCGAGCGGAGGCGCAGTCGTCGGCTCGGGCCTTGGTTCCATACAGATTTTACCTGGATCAGAGCAGAAACCGTCGGCCTCCTCAAATGCGGTAAGATATGGCACAGTGAACGCATTGGCACACACCGAACACTCTGTTCAAAAGAAGTAATAACTTACATGAATAAGTTATATTGCTCACATATGTTACAAAATTTACCACAACACGATCACAGACAAATTTGGAATACCGGTATATGACGTGTCAGATGTCCTCTCAGCTCTGGTCCATTTCTGTTAGAGATCGGTCCATACGTATACATCTGTACATGGGAAAGCACACGTTTTTGTAGACTGCTTGTCTCCCCTGTATATTCATACAGTAGACAAAAAATACTGATAGTCTGTAGTATTGAACCCTTCTACCGAGGGCCAATGACTGGCTGATGCAGCAACAACAACATTTTCCCAGTTAGACGGCAGATTTTGAAATCGAAAACGAGGCCGCGCTATGTCATCGGTCAACTGAGAGAGTCACGTGGTTGTGTATGAAGATTGGGGTGGCTCCTATAAGGAATGACCCAATAAAAATGCCCGTCTTAGTTTAAAAGTCGCAGGTCGAATGACCAATCACTGAATGGGAGACAGCTGGAACAGTACGCTGACACTGTCTGTTAATATCTTGATTTAACAGAGAGTCCTACAGTCTAATACTACTGACTGTGAATATCACCAGCATGATTGGTTATCACAGCTCATTGGGCCATGATCACAACCTCCCCACAGCGCATGCTCCATTTCGCAGGCTCCATTACCATCCCTGCCACCAATAGCAGAAGTTGACCTTTACTACGTTGCTATGACGTATAGGGGAAACCAACCAACGCACGGTTCAGTTTGAATCCGGCCGAACAACTCCTTTAGTGTTGCACATGAGCGAACTACTTTTCATATGCTTTGTCCAGATAAACGGAGAAAATTATCTCCAGATAATTCTTGTCAACGCTAGGTCAACGGAGGTATTATGCAGACTTAAAAAGTAATCGAAATGTTCGGTAAACATCTATTTTACTATATATGATGTCACTTCCGGCGATGTGCGCGAAGGCCCCGAATCCGGTCCAAAAATCTGACTGGTGACTGGGGTGTTATTAGACCCCCAGCGAGGTGGTTGCCATGATCGTTCATTCTCCAGGACTGTGAGTGTTTAGTCGGACCCGCTACTACATTCCGCATGCGGAGGATGAGTGTAGATCCAGAAAGAATTTTGAACCGATGATACCGGTGACCGGTCTACTCATTCGCAACTTCTCGGGGATCTCCGGTTTGAGATGTCCCTCGAAGGCCATTGACGCCATATTGGACTAGAGCGTGGTCATGTGTCAGGGAACTGTCAGTGACGTCACGGGAATTATATCTTGCCAATACGTGGCGTGTGTACCATTTAAACTGATGGTTTTCTATTGAAACGTGCTTCGAATGAAAAGAATAAACAGTTTTTAGAATATCTGACGTAAATCAGAGACTCGCAGGGAAATATTTGCTGGTCGGGGATTAAGGCTTCCGCGAGAGTGATTGGGCTTCGGAGCCATGCGTATTAAACCGTTCCGGCGCGTCACATCTGGAGATTCATAGGAAATTCATGTTGTCGTCCCCCGAGCGTAGAATCGGTCCCCTTCGTAGATTTCCGCTCGGGAGTTCCGAATGCGGTCTACTGTACCGCAATACAGGGGAGATAACCAGTCTAACGTTTTTGCCATCCCTGGTAAATATTTCCACATACAAGCCTGCGTGTAAGTAGATGTTTATTAATATTCATGAAAGCATATTGGATTTTAAACGGTTTTTAGAAAGTGTACATTTTTAGAAAGGTATGAATTCGGGCACTAAAATGTGATTGATGGTTTTGCGTTCTGGTCTTTGGTTCGTACAAATGGATTTGTTCTAATTCAATTCAAAGTACAATTCCTTAGAGTACAGTCATGGTTTTAAGTCGCTGATAACGTCTACCTTTGTCAAGAGGTAAAGTAAAAATAATTCAGCATAATTATTCGCGACAGTTTAGACTCCATAGAAATTTCGTCTTAGAAATGTCTATCGAGCTTCTTCGGTTTTTATTCAATGCCTAGTACTTGTATCCAATCAGATTCTGTGATTGCAACTTCTTGTTTGTTGATTTTAGTCCAGTTACCCAATCAAATGACAGAGCAACAACTTCCGGTTCATCTTGTGCATGCCTCCCACTAAAACGTCCCATAGCTTGGACACCTTAGTATCTAGCTTGGAATTAGGAAAGGTACTTGAACACGAGTAAATGAGGAAAATGAAGGTACGTGAAGTACTGATGTCGAGGTTGATTTTGAAAAGCACGAGAAGCTATCAACTGATTAAATGCTAAATGAGAGGGTTTACGTGGACATTTTTGGTGATTCGAATGAGTTCTTGATTCGAAGCCTCCATTATTCAATCTCGTACGTTTCATCCCACCCGCTTGTTATGAATTAGCAAGTCGGTATCCCAAGCCTGAGATTTCTGCTTTGACTTCAGATGTCGATTTCAGACTGACATCAACGTAGTTTGGCCAGCAATCAAATTCAGACCTGTCACATCTCATACCTCACAGCGGATTGGCGTGGCCAGCTAGCTTAGCACGTTTACTGATTGGTTTCATTTAGAGGAATCGCCTTGATCTATTTATATCCAGAACTGATATGGGTGATTAACCAAGCCAGTGTATCGATCCTAACAGACCGATCGATACGCTGGCTCGAGAGGATGTCTCCACCAGGCTCTTCCCTATGGTGTTCTACTTGGGCCAAATGTGCACCGCGTGACGCGCAAAACGACGTCCCGGTTTCAAAATTCGGCGTCGCTTTTTGCGTCGGGTGTCGAGTTTTACAATTTTAAGAGACAGGAAGGAAAGTCGAGGTCGCGTTTTGAAACGCGACGTCGCGTATTTTCAAATGCATCTCTCGCGTTTCAAAACACGATATCGACTTTACTTCCTACAATTAGACGCAAAAACTCGACACGCGACGCTAAACGCGTCGTCGTTTTACGCGTCACGTGTCGCTTTTCTGAAAATCGACGAGGGACGCACATTTGATCCAAATAACACCACACTTCCTTCCGCCTTTCTCTTCAACTGTCTGGGTATGGTGTTCGCGATGATGCCGTAGGTACCGCTTCATGTTGAGAAAGAAAACAATGTCGTCCGGCTATGGCTGGCGCTAGTGGACGAAATTTTACAAATAGCCCTCGGTCTAATTCGATTTAATCTCAGTACTAAATCGACCAATGGTAATAAATATCCTACACCTCGTATTATATTCATTTTGTTCACTGGTGCAAAGAATATCTAGTAGAAGTTTTTGCTTGAAACATTTTCTGTATAGGAGTGATCGAATATCTTGTCTACGGTAAATCTTCCCACCCCTTGTCAGTCTTTTGACAATTTCTCCCCAATAGCTTGGAGTAAGGTAATGAAAATTCACCCAGTTGTCAATCTCGACAGAAAGAAGATATTGAAAGAAGAAGAAGAAGAAGAAGAAGAAAAACTTATATTTACATTTATACTGTCTGTAATTTTAGTTTTACTCCCCCAGTTAATTCCAAGAACCCCAAATTTAGGGTAAAATCGATCTACAAGTGCCGAACAGTTGTACTGAACCACTATTTTCCGTATGTAGTTCATACAGATGAAAATATTAACCAAATCCTTCTCAATATTAATTTTTCATTTCATATTTCTTGATTTTTCAGGTGAATTTGACTTTATATTGGGCTAATATCACTTCGGCTGTATGGTATGACACTTGTAAATGAACTTGACGCTGTATTCGGGGTTCTAATATTAACTGGGTTAAGTCCGATTTGACATTCCCATTGACTAAAATTACGTACAGAATGAATATTAATTTTTTTTTCTGCTTTCAATATCTTCCTCGTATCGAGATTGACAAGTGCGTGAATACACAGGCGTGGAAAGACTCAATTGATATGTTATACCGCTACTATTTTCTAGAAAAAAGCATGGCCACCCCCAGTTTTGATTACATATTCAACAAGAACAATGTGTTTAGAATAATATGTATTCAGCAAAAAATGGAAACATTTACTGAAAGCTCGTGAGTGCACCTCTGCATTGTGCTAAGCATCTTCTATGTAAGTTTCGAAGTTGTCCATGAAATAGCAACCGAGAAATGGACCGAG
Source organism: Hanleya hanleyi (assembly GCA_036873755.1). Classification (NCBI taxonomy): domain Eukaryota; kingdom Metazoa; phylum Mollusca; class Polyplacophora; order Lepidopleurida; family Hanleyidae; genus Hanleya; species Hanleya hanleyi. The sequence continues at coordinate 22,085 of JAVTVY010011766.1, read as the reverse complement.
CAAGAAATGGTTGATTGATGGACGATCGGAGGACCGTACAACTTGTACTACCGGACAACGGGCCCAGACGAACATGTACATGTACATGCCGATTACAATACCCCATAGCCCGATGGACCGAGGGGTAACAAATTTTGCTTGTGCACCAAATGGTCCGTTTATTGATTCAATGGTCCTGAAGCCTGATGACGTAGGCCCCCTACATCCATGACAATAAAATACCACTTCTATCCCTTGATGCAATGCAGGCCCCCAACATCCATGGCAATTAAATGGCAGGTGAGCATCGTTATACATTTCAATTAGCCGGTCACCTCCTTAGTGTAACATGACATCAACTTAATTGCCAGCACGCGGTCCCTGAGCTAAGCTGGCACAGTCTGAAGAGCAAGCTTTAATTTGGTGTATCGGGTTACATATATGGCGTTCACGCCTTGCGGGACATGTACTTTGCGTTGACAATGACAATTTAATTGGTTTCGTGTTACACAATCCATGTTAGATTTCTGGATGAGTATTCACGTGTCATACAGATGAATGGAAATACAATTCTTCACGTCACTGAGCGATATATAATACGTCATCAGGGTATGGGACCATTGTTAACACTGGGTAAGACTGAAAACAAAATATACAAAAAGCCAGGTCACAGCACCACCCTCTGGAGGGTGTTCAGCTAGAAACACAACACCTTTTTGCTCAAAGCAATGGAATTTCCAGTCGTTTGAGCGGTGAGGCAGCCGCTGAAGGCACACTTGACAGCTGCTCCCCCCACGAGCGACCTGACGTCACAAATGATTTGACGACTGGGGTGCGCTTGTCGAATTCATTTCTTTTCCGCCTCAAATGAAAAGTATATTTTTCCTCTCTTTTTTTGCTTCGTCAGCTCCACAGCAATAAAGAAGTTGTTATCCATTAAATAGCCTTGTGGGTTTTTTTTCTCTCTCTGATGTGCATTACATTAATTGCATGCAGTTTGCAACAAGAAAAAAAAGGTATAATATCGTAATAAAATGAAATGAAAAGTATACTTTTCCTCTCTTTTTTGCTTCGTCAGCGCCACAGCAATAAAGAAGTTGTTATCCATTAAATAGCCCTGTGTTATTTTATTTCTCTATCTGATGTGCATTACATTAATTGCATGCAGTTTGCAACAAGAAAAAAGGTATATAATATCGTAATAAATGAACACTGAATTGGTTGCCCCTGCAAACTGACCTTTCCTGCAACAAACTCCATCTTGGCAAGTGCCCGTGGTCACGCCATATCCAGTTGTGCCTCCCACTGTGCATGACGGACCACAAAAATCACCCGCAGCCGTATCACATGCTGAAAATTAACAGATATTTACAGACATCTTTTTTTCACATATTAATGCTCATAAAATCTACAGGAGGCATGCCAATGGGTACCTGTTAAAAATATGCATTTCTTTGTCACTACGTATTTGCCCCATTGTACTACCACTACTTGCTCTTTCTCCGACACACTGCAAGTACTTGCTCCACTGTGGATGGATGGATGGATGTACCGCAATGGGCACTGGTTTTGCGAGCACGTCGTACAACCCGTTTTCCCAACCCGCTCTACGTATCACGTGCTACATGCACTACTGTACTACCAGTACCCGTTCCATTATGCTACAAGTACTTGTTCCATATTCTACTACCCCTACTTGCTCCTTTGCACTACCCTACCAGTAATTCCTTCGTCGTACTACCAGTGCTTGCTCCGTGGTTCTTCTAGTACGTGTTCCATTATGCTACCAGTACTTGCTCCATTGTTGATTTGTCTACTTGTTCCATTGTACTACTAGTATTTGCTCTAACGTACTACATTGTATTGGTAGTGTTTATCATTACTCTACTCTACTAGCAATACTTGCCGCCCCATTGTACTACTAGTGCCCCATTGCTTCATTCTACTACCAGAACTATGTTGATGCATAGTATTACAAGTACTTGCTTCACCGTACTGTAAGTACTTGCTGCGTTATTCTTCCAGTATTTGGGCCACTGTACTACGAGTACTTACTCCATTTTACTACCAGAACTTGCTCGAGTGAATTACCACTGGGTGATACTTGTGGCATGAAGCATGCTGAAAACAACAGATATTCCCGGAATTCTGTTTCTCCTTCCATTATCGCTGATCAAATCTTCAGGCTGAATTTGTCACGAGTACCTTCTAATAATATGCATTCCAGTTTTCACTACAAAAATTGTACTCCTTTGTACTACCATTATACTTGCCCCATTGTATACTCAGTACTTGCTCCATTGTACTACCACTACTTGCCTCATTGTATTCTCAGTACTTGCTGCATTGTACTGTCAGTACTTACTCCATTGTACTCCCAGTACTTGCTTCATTGTACTCCAAGTACGTACTTCCAGTACTTCCCCATTTTACTCTCAGTACTTGCCTCATTGTACTCCCAATACTTGCCGCCCTGGGGGGCTTCCGAGGGTTGACCTGGGATGTCATTGTGAAAACTGCAGGTCATGGTAAGAATAAGCCTCAGCTCCTCAGAAAGCTTGTCGTAAGAGACGACTAACTGAGGCACCTGTGGGGTTCCCGGGTGTGAAAAGGGACAGGACCCCACCCGTGTTTCCCGGGTGTGAAAAGGAATAGGACCCAACGTCGTGATATGACTGAAATATAGTTGAAAGCGACGTTAAATCATATTCACTCACTCACACACCCACTCACAGTATTTTCCTCATTGTGCTCAGTACTTGCCCCATTGTACTCACAGTACTTGCCCGATTGTGCTCCTAATTCTTACTCAATTGTACTCCCAGTACTTGCCCCATTGTACTCCCAATACTTGCTCCATTGTACTCCCAGTACTTGTCCCATTGTACTCCCAGTACTTCCTCGTTGCACTCTCAGTACTTGCCCCATTGTACTCCCAGTATTTGCTCCATTGCCCCCTAGTACTTGCTCCATTGTACTCCCAGTACTTGCTCCATTGTACTCCCAGTACTTGCTCCATTGCCCCCCCTAGTACTTGCCCCATTGTACTCCCAGTACTTGCGCCATTGTACTCCCAGTACCTGCCCGGTTGTACTCCCAGTACTTGCTCCATTGCCCGCCTAGTACTTGCTCCATTGTACTCCCAGTCCTTGCTCGATTGTACTCCCAGTACTTGCTCCATTGTCCCCCTAGTACTTGCCCCATTGTACTCCCAGTACTTGCGCCATTGTACTCCCAGTACTTGCCCCATTGTACTCCCAGTACTTGCCCCAATGTACTCCCAGTACTTGCTCCATTGCCCCCCTAGTACTTGCTCCATTGTACTCCCAGTACTTGCTCCAGTGTACTCCCAGTACTTGCCCAATTGTACTCCCAGTACTTGCTCCATTGCCCCCCTAGTACTTGCTCCATTGCCCCCCCTAGTACTTGCTCCATTGTACTCCCAGCACTTGCTCCATTGTACTCCCAGTACTTGCTCCATTGCCCCCCTAGTACTTGCCCCATTGTAATCCCAGTACTTGCCCCATTGTACTCCCAGTACCTGCCCCATTGTACTCCCAGTATTTGCTCCATTGTCACCCCTAGTACTTGCTCCATTGTACTCCCAGTACTTGCTCCATTGCATTCCCAGTACTTGCTCCATTGTACTCTCAGTACCTGCCCCATTGTATTCCCAGTACTTGCTCCATTGTAGTCCCAGTACCTGCCCCATTGTACTCCCACTCTGTCCATAGTTACCCCCACCCAGTACCTTCTGCAGGTCCCCTCATCCCAATAATGTGGCACAGCATACAACAAAATGTTTTGCAGCAATGTTTGAACATTTGTTGCGAAAAAGTATAGTAATGCACAATAACATGCATACCGATAAAGTACTTAGCCATGTTGTTGCACAATACTGGCTTTTCCAGAAAATTCTTCTAAAACAAGGTTTCCTGTGCCAGAAACTGTTCTAGAAAGATCGTTTTCTTATATATCAGGAAGCGCTTTTCTGTTAAAGACAAGATATTAGAAAAATGTCTCCTGTTATAGAACTGATGAATCCGCTTCTCGTATGTCGGCAAACGGGGACGTTCCTACCAAACGGGGAAATCCCCAGTTGGACGTGGGCTTTTTCCACTTTGAAACTTTTACAAACGTACACAATCATTCACTGGTGCTAGTGACACGCCATTTAAGGTTCCAGTATCCCTAACGATACCTTATCAGTTTTTGCTTAATTAAATTGCAATAAATGAACTTAACAAAAAGTGTTATATAGTGTCTAAAAGCTATTCATCCAGAGAATCAGGGACAATTTTGTTCCCCTGATTACTACAACTGACTTTGAACGAAAATGAAGCGATTTGCGAAAATTTAGCCTTAAGTTTCAAAGTATTGTAAATTTATTTGAACTTTTAGATTCACATAATATATCTTTCAAACAAAACTACATGTAGTGTGCTTCGTGTTTGCTTACTCTGATTGGTTAGTCTGTTTGGTTACTATGGTTGGTTACTCTGATTGGTTAGTCTGTTTGGTTACTATGGTTGGTTACTCTGATTGGTTAGTCTGTTTGGTTACTATGGTTGGTTACTCTGATTGGTTAGTCTGTTTGGTTACTATGGTTGGTTACTCTGATTGGTTAGTCTGTTTGGTTACTATGGTTGGTTACTCTGATTGGTTAGTCTGTTTGGTTAGTATGGTTGGTTACTCTGATGGGTTATTCTTTTTTTTGTGACCGTTCAAATTTCAATAATTCGAAAACATAGAAAATACGACCCTCTTCAACTTAATTGAGGACATCTTTAGAACGGAAACTTAGAAAAGAAACATCAGGTACGCTTATTTGGTTCTATACAAGGAGCGATTCTCCTCAATTTAGATAAGATAAGATAGATCAGATGAGATAACTTTATTTAACGTCGATATATATAGCAATACAACGTTACAAAAAGTTTGAAGAAAGTTTATCACTATGTGTTAGATAAACATGCGTGGATCACCTGCTGTGCTTACCGACTAATCAAGTCTTAAGTGGGTATCTCCAGACGTCTTGTCCGACATCTCATTTTTAAAAGCTGAATTTCCGTATAAAGAAAAAAATATCATATTTTTTTCATTCATTCTCATGGCATCAGATTGTATACATGTACCTCCTACTTTCAGGTGTTATACCGACATTTATTAGGTTACAAAACTCTGACAATGGGAGAATGCCTATAGAGCGAATAATCCTGTTAGGGATACTGCACCTTAAGAGATCACAGATGACATACTTGATTCCTCGTAGCAGCAAGAGCCATCCGCACATGTATCCTCTGTGGATGCGACATACCCATCGATCGCGGCGCAGTCTCCACAAAAACCACCACTAGCTGTATCGCATTCTGAAAAGAAATGTGATAATATCTGTTTATAGGAACTTAGAAGAAGACTCGACAGATATGCTATAACTATTATTGGAGCTTCGTTCGATCTCGTGCCTAATTATACCATCAAAAAGGAGGGGACCAATAGTAGGCCTACTGGGTAGCTTTGGAAGACTGAGTCATCGATTCAGGTAGTCGAATAGGCAGACATTTGCATTTTCTGAATGGAGCTTCTGACAAGTACTACAATAAACACTGAGATGTTGATGAAAGCACACGTCATGAAAAATGACGCATTAATCAATATCTGCACCAAGAACCGTCGCATAGTGAGGTCAATGCAGAGAAATTATTCGAAACTAGGTTGAACTAAATCATATCATAAACGGACTGACGCGGACCTGTCAGTAATTCTCTCATTTTGCGCAGAGGTGTTATAATGAAAACCATATCGCTTGGGCCGATGGCACCTCTGAAATTATCCATAAGCTCGTTCATTCAGCATCGCAACAAACTTTTCCTGTTAAAAAACTGATAAATAGTAAGTTTTGTGTGAAGTAATCTTAACAGTTTAATGCACTTGTCAAGTTGTAGTGAAAGGACAACAATGTTTGTAAAGTAAATCCCAAAGCGAGGGGGGGCGGGGGAGGGGGTAGGTACTTAAACTTCTATAACAACTGTATCGAGTCATGGAATCACGGATGGACTCATACAGCCACGGACGCATGTAGTCACCAACCGAGATTGCAGCACTGGTCTAAAATGAGGTGCAACGTGTGGTTACAGCAGGTCTTTTAGCGCTTCACAAAGTAGGTAATTCAGGTATAATGGGAATAACACAGAGGTCACAGGTGTCAACATATTTCTGCAAATGACGTCTGAAAAATCCTCGCATGAAGGTACAGTCATTTTCATCTCTGCTGCAGTAGTAATGTATTATATAGCCTGGTTGTCTCCCTTTGTATTCCTTCCTTTTGTATGGAATACCGGCTTGACCGAAGCCAACCGATGATTAGTTGTATTGGTTCCCGTCAATCTGCATGTCTACCCTCCGCTGAGCAGCCGGTATTGACAGTCTGCTATAATAATATAAGACGCACTGATTGGCTAAACGCGAATCATGACGCGCATTCCTGGCGCTCAGATTGGTTACTATATAACTTGCTCTTACCATCTGAGCTATGCCGGCCCATAGGTCACAAACCACCATTGAATATTATTATCAGGACTTGACTTCCGGCGAACATTGATTGACCATAAAACCTGACTGGACAAGAATGGTCTGTGACGTATTTTCTAATGTTTCTGTAATATTTGTCTATCAAAAATATATCAAAACCACCTTTTCAAATTTTAATCGGAAAAAAATCAGTTTGATTGACCATCTCCGAAATTTGCCGCAATGGCGTCGGGCGGGATGGCCCTATATCTGGCAGCCTTATCTCGAAAAATGGTCAGGGAATGTATGCTAATTTTGTTATAAGTTTGAACGGAAAGGCCAGGCTACCTGGTGTGGTGGGTCATTTGTGGCGCCGAATAATAATCGGGAATATAGTTTTCTCGAAATATGCTCAGTCAATTTACTACATATTAAGTAAGTCGATTTTTTAGTAGTTTCTTACCCATAGATCCAGTGAATCTTCCCGATGAATTATTCTTTCTCTAAAAACTTATTTCAAAAAATACAAATTGCTTCGTGGGGGCTATACTCGTTGCCAATTTGTAATTTCTATAACATTAAGCTAGTTGAGCACATTGCGGCACAGAAAGGACTGGCCTTAATTGTGACGATTCATGAGATATTACCTGGGTCGGTGTGATGGCTAAGAGTGTCCTGGGGATTACTGTCCCTTCTCATATGCTTTTCTACTGCAGCTAAGGACGGGCACCTGTCTCCAATGTGGAGTAAAATGTCCTAGCTACATGTAGGTTAGAGAGGTAGGAGCCGGACACTCAGCCACCGGGCATTCTTAGCCTCCACACCGACATAGCTCAGATGTTGAGAGGAACCCTACGGATCAGAAGGGGCATGGTCTCGATTCTCGCTGACGTCTGAATTATTTTTTCTCTCAAAAATTATTTTCATATACACAAATTGATTCATGTGGGAGGGGGTTGGGGGAAGCTATACTCATTACCAAATTGTAATCTCTATAACGTGAAGCCAGTCGCGCACATAATTTGCAACACAGAAAGAACTGGCATTCCTTGGTTCGATTCACAGAGTATTACCTATGAGCCGGTGTGATGGATAAGACGGTCCTGGTGCCTGTAGAGTCTCTTTTCATGTCCTTTTCTATTGCAACCAATGACGGACACTTGTTTCCAATATGGAGAAATATGGCCCAGCTGGGTTAGGAGAAAGGATTCACAGATTTCTTCGTGGGGCTATACTCCATACCAAATTGTCATGTTTATCACGTAAAGCCAGTTGCGCACATTGCAACACAGAAATTCATTGGGACAGTTCACGAGGCATTACCTATGGGTCGGCATAACTCAGATGATAAGCGCAACTCTTTTAGACTAGGGGGGTCGTGGGTTCGATTACCGCTGACGACTAAATTATTCATATATTTATATACCAATTACTGACTCTTCTGCTAAATTAGATTTCAATTTATACTTCTCGCATGAACAATTCAAACTCGAAATTAAAAAAAAAAAACAAAAAAAACCCGGGTCACCATGTATTTTCTACAGACCAAGATGTTTCAAAGATATCCTCACAACGACCTCATCGTATGTTTGAAAGTCACGGGAAGAGGTGAGCCTTCGTATAATCAGATTGTTTTTAACTCAAAAAGTATCCCAATTTTATCTGGATACTCTTAATAATGAAATTTAAAAAAAAATAGGAATTTCCAGTGTAATTTTCAAGGGCGACGTTTCTCAGAGCATTCAATTTGCGACATCAAGCAAAGTAAATAAAATTCCATTTCAAAATTTGCCTGTAACATTTCACAAGTCACGTCATCACCTGTTAAATTCTATCCTGATTTCAACCCACCATGTAGGGTATATCGTATCTCCTGAGATATACAGTGAAAACTGTGAACACCGAGACCTGAATAAACAGGCCATCATCTAAATACCGACAGTAACCATGGTCGAAATACTTAAATTAAAGTATTTTGAACCTTGATAAAACAGAACCCTGTCAAAACCGACTCTATGATCTGATCCCCAGCATGACCAGTTTACACAGGTGTCACTGTATTCACAAGAACGTTGGTACAGCTTTTATCACAATGCGACATGATTATTTATAACACGAAATGAGCACATTGGTGTCGCCTTGGCTCCGTCTACAGGACTTATTACTGACGTTGAAAAAAGGAGCATTCAAAATTGTTCCTAATCATTCGTAATTACGTGTTAATTAGAAAACAAAGAAATTTGAGTATGAACGACATTATATAATGCCATCAATATAGTAAGTACGCTTACCCGCTTGAAGGGAAACGCTTATGGCCGCTGACAACACAAATAAAGTAGCAAACCACATACTGTTAACCTTCAACACTGTGTGTGACGAGAATGATCCCAAGACAGACACATTCTGTTTTATTGCACAGTACAAACCACTCCTAAACTTCATTAACGAAAGGTGGCATACGGATACATTAGAATAACGCTGTTGTTAACAGCTTTTGGCCCATCCTACTGGAAAACACCTGCTGGACTTCAAAGACCCGGTCAATAAAATGACTTTGATACTTCGTTCATTCCAACTGCCAATTAATTATATCATGCTATTGTCGCATGCATTTTCAAACTGGTTCAATGTCATTGCAAAGGTAAGAGGAGGTTACTATACTGAGGGAAGAACAATCATTTATTCGACTTAAATAAAAATATCATGCGAAATTTACCTAATGACACAGAAGAGTTAGACACATGTCGGTTACCTCCCTTTAATCAGACAGAACATTCCTAATATTGAAGAGGCGAGCAGTCGCGTGTCGGCCAGACGATGAGTCTCGCATTTGGTGTTCTGTTTGGGCCAAGCTTGCGTCGCGAGGCGACTCTCAGAAACTCGCCACCCGCTGGCGACTTTTCAAAAATTCGCTTCGCGACGCAACCTTGGCCCAAATAGAACACCATACTTGCATCCATCACATAACAAGGCACTCCAGCAAGGGCATGATCAGTTAAAATATCGGGTGACCAATAGCGTTAACCCTAAGAGCCCATAATGGCCCCTCTACCAAACTTTCTGCGCTATCTCCGGAACGACAAAAAATGGAAAGCTAAAACTCCTTGACTTTATCATATTGGGGTCATTTTGAGCCTATTTGCATAACCCCCTGAACAGAGAATCATGGGTAATTTCAAGATGGCGGTCACGTGAGGTACCTGAATAGTGATTTTTTTGTCATATTTCTTCAACATTTCTGCTTTTCCGCGATGAAAAGTGGGCAAAAACTATTTTATTTCACACCACATTAATATTTGCTAATTTATCATGCAGTTTTTGTGGAGAAAATGCATAAATGAAAAATTCGGAATATCCGACCGAGAAATAGACCAAAAAATGCCGTTTTTGAAAATGATGTTACTGTGACGTCATCAAAGCGGCCATCTTGGATTTTCTTATATTTTCTGGTAGAACTTGACCAAAGGGTATAGGGTTTCAGCCCCCTAGCTCAAGGGATAAGAAAAATAATTAGGGGGCATTTCGCCACTCCCCCCCCCCTCCCAGGACTGGACCGGTCCCAAAAAGCCCAGGCCAGATAGGGTTAAGTTTCAGTCAAATCCGGCAAATGCTGTAAGACATTGCCAAGCCTTCATATGCGCATATACGAATTGCCGAGCCCGCCTATGGAGCTGCCTTGGACATGAGTTACGCGTATTTCCCGGGCAGTGAGAGGCGGGGTGCGTAGGGTCACCAGTGTTCTATATATTTGCGCAGCATGTCCGTAGTGACGGACGATTCAACATGGTGGTGGAAGTGGAACGCTGCCCATCGTGGTGGCGTGGGTAGTGCGCCGTCCATCAAGGTAGTTCAAGTGACGAACCCGTACCATCCACCATACTAATACCATGGCCACGTACAAATGTCAAAGCGCCAGTCTGAGAGAAAAAAAAAAAGGAAATGTTAGCAGCCTACTTATGACCTAATGAGATGGGATTTCGATGGAAGCTGGTTATCAGCCAACAAATTCGATAGCTACCACCTGTGAATCTATTGACTTTTTCTATTCCCCGACTTGGGTGCATCCCAGACGGGAGGACGTCGATAATCTTTAGTCGATGAGACACCCTACCTTGAGATGTTATATCCAAACCATATAGGCCTTCAGCCTTTTAAAGCTTTTTCGTAAAGTTTCACGCGTGAGCATTTCCTTTTGGGGGACCGACAGCTTCTTCTACTGCCAATTCTGCATGGTATTTGTGGCTTATGGCTTACCATACTGCCCACAGTTATTATAAGAGTAGCGTGAATATTACAGCTGGAACACTCAAATATATGTATTTCGAAACCAAAACAAGAACATAAATAACGAACGAGTTTTAAGATTCCTGGCGTTACCTCGATTAGAGAGACTGTCCTGTGGTAGAATGGAACGGAATCTCCAGCCTCCACAAATTAGCGAGCGAATGTGCGCTGGGATAGAATACGCCAGCTTGCGCCTGCATATCTGCCCATTGAGCAGGTTGATGGCTTAACGGAGAGAACACATTGTTGCATTCTCAGATTGTGTGTGTTTCGATCGCTAGAGACGATTCACAGCTGGTACCTGTGTGCCGTCTATGGAACAGGCGTGTATCACGATCGGACCCCAGCCATTGGGGATAATAGCACACAGCCACGCACAAGATGGTTACTACGGGAATGAGAAAAAAAGATGAAAAGAACTGGCTACATATCCCGTAACGGCGCATCAAGTACCTACGTTCATGGTTTACAAATTGTGTTAAGGTATCACCATAAGTAAATTAACTAGAAGTGTGTATCATTAGATTAGTTTAGACTGGTACTGGTACTCGTCAAGCAGTCTACATTCTCAAAACGCAAATGTTAGATTTAACATCTAGAGGGTTGTAGGAGGGAAAACATTTAGAAAGTGTTTTATTCCCCACTTTTAAGTGTTAAATGCAACATTTTAATCCGTTGCATCCAACACCTAAAAGTGGTAAAACAACACTTTCTAAATGTTTTCCCTCCTCCAACCCTCTAGATGTTAAATCTAACTTTTGCGTTTTAAGAGTGCTGCATAGTCCCTTCACAAGCAAGACGACATGCAAATGCATCACGCGGGTGATCATGAGAATGGCTATTTCTGTACGTTCAAGTGTTTGAGTGAGATTAATTTTCACTCTTACTTGAGTGCAATTTCACTCAAGCTTTCAGAGTGCACTCTGAGACACCCTAAGGATCAAGTGATCCCTGTTATATTCCGTATATCAGCCACGCTTCATGACACGCTAGTTTAAATGGTCGGTGCTCGAAGTACCGATCGTTAGCAGTGTCTGGCGCTTGGAACCCTGGTCAATCAGTGCCAAAGAAGGACAAAAAGGAGCTGACGTCATCATTGCAGTTCCCGCTTTCAAGCGATCGATGTGTTTGAGGTGAACTAAACAATACATTTGATAAATTTTCGTTCTTAAAAGTTCACAGTAAATTGTCCAGTTTATGTTATAATCTCTTCTTTCTATTTTCTTCTCAAGGATGTGTACTGAATTTTGTGGACTTACACTATCCGAAACGCGCTGGCGTAGTAATGTCCATCTGCTCATGGGTCAATCGGCCGCTTACTTTGAAGCAAGAGAGAGTATTAGTGTAACATCGGCTTATTAACCGGAATTAGATGCAAACTGAGAAAAGAAAGAAATGGGGTAGTAGCTGTCAACACAGATGAGAATTGAAACGATTTATACGTTGTGTCGTAATTTTAGCAACAGAGCAGTTAAATTGGACGGAGTTAGGAGCACACAGGGCCGTAGCCAGGATATCGTGAAGGGTGGTTCTTTTCTATTCAAAAGGGCATTTTTATCACAGGTGTTTGCAAACTTAATTAACTTGGGAGTATCGTCTTTTATAGTTGACGATAACCCCAAGTTAATTTTTTTTTCTCCAAAATCTGGGTTGCAGGGTGGGTGATATATGAAATTTATAGTAAGAATCACAATTAATGAAAGCGTGATAGTGATAAATTATGCTTTGGATGAAAGAGTACTTGACACGGTTATTAGTAAGTCTTGGTGAGTGGTTGCAATGTATGCACTAAAAGAACGAGTACATTTATACCCCTGCATTGAACCTGATACTAATTACGTGTCCGCGCCAATGTAACATCAGTGTGTTATCTCTCTACCAACCAAGTTATTGTATGGTCTGACGTTATGACACAGATATTACAACGTTAACTCGCTAAGAGGTAGCACAGCGATGCGTTTCATGTGGAGAGATAAAGATGTGACAAAAGACTAATGTGCCTGTCCACATCTCTACTTGGCCAGACACGATTCGGCCTAATTTTCTGTGTTTTGTAGAATTCGACCGTCATCACTCGAATAACGAAAATTGCTGGCGTTAAATCCAGCTTTCAGTATTCAGCCGTCGTCCACAAAATAGGGCGTTCTGGTGATGCTGGTTATCCAGACTTAACATATTAAAGATAAAGAATTATTATACTGGTAGATGTAAGTGGTAACCTACCATGGTGGTGAGAACACTGAACGGCGTACCGCTAAATCATAGAAGTCTGCTACAGTAAATAAGTTTATAGCGGTACTGCGTAAGAAGGGAAAATGCTTAGCTGTTTATGCAATATATTGTAGTGCGCAATTTATTGTGCATTTATTTCTTTATTGAGATCTATGGTGGAACAAGATCGTTATTACATCAGCGGCATCAGGAATTTATTAAACAGCCGTCGATCGTGGAAGATTTCTAATGAGTGAAACTGGCATGGAAATGAACAAAGACTTCCCATATATCACATCCATGTTTATTCCACTTAATCTCTCCAAAATATCCATTAGGATAAGCATTATTATCCTTTCTTAATCTGTAAGGTAATTTGATGCATATTTACAAAATTTATACCATACCACCATATCGATCATATTCCATGTTGTAGCATAAGAAGAAAGGAAAATTAACTACTCAAAAATGTACATGCGAAGTTCAGAGTGGGTCAGGCATCACTGCACGATTCCGCTAAGATTGATATCGAGAAGCCTGGATTCTGAGGGTATCGACCATATGTAGCGGATCGAGCCGTAAGGTCGATGGCGTGCCGTAGCCAATTTGTAAGGGTCACAGTCATGTTGCGCGTTCCACCAAGCAGTCATCAACAATCAACAATAATCAGACACACACACACCGCCGAACCGGAGGCATATATTGCTGGATATGTCGAGGGGGTGGCCCCTTCATAGCAGCCTGTTCGGCAAAAATCACCATCTGAGTCGAGAGGCCGCATGATCCTGACCTACCGAAGCCGCCCCTGCACGCCACCGGAGAAGCCCACATCGGTTGGACATCTACTGGATCTACACTGAGACATCCATGTCTCGGATAAGCTGCCGAATTCGAGAGAAGCTGGACCATGTCGTGATGACGCAGATATGTCACGAGGGACCGTAGAGAAGCCGTAAGGGTCATAGACAAGCCGCAAAGGCGGTAGCCAGGCCTGTATGGCGAGAGCCAGGCTACCAGTTCACCACAGGGTTTTCTGCCACTGTCGGTGTCGTTACTGTGGTCATCTGCTTTTCAGGCAACCACTCCAAATTGAACATCAGTAGTATACAAGGCGTAAATGGATAAGATAGCGCCTCACTGCGCATGCGCAGAACCTTGGGTGACGTCACAATTGGGCGTGTGCGCATGCGTGTGTGTGTGTGTGGATGGTGGGTGCTGGGTACAAGATGGCGGCGTGTGGATGGTGGGTGCTGGGTACAAGATGGCGGCGTGTGGATGGTGGGTGCTGGGTACAAGATGGCGGCGTGTGGATGGTGGGTGCTGGGTACAAGATGGCGGCGTGTGGATGGTGGGTGCTGGGTACAAGATGGCGGCGTGTGTGGATGGTGGGTGCTGGGTACAAGATGGCGGCATGTGTGGATGGTGGGTGCTGGGTACAAGATGGCGGCGTGTGGATGGTGGGTGCTGGGTACAAGATGGCGGCGTGTGTGGATGGTGGGTGCTGGGTACAAGATGGCGGCGTGTGTGGATGGTGGGTGCTGGGTACAAGATGGCGGCGTGTGTGGATGGTGGGTGCTGGGTACAAGATGGCGGATTGTAGAAAAACGTATAAAAGGAGTCGATTTTTAGGGTAGGGGTGTATTCATTGCACTACTTTTGCGTAGCACTGTGACTTACCTGACCTGATCAGCCTTCCAGCCTGTCTACCTGCCTGCCTGCCTGCTTCACCTCTAGTCTGCTTCACCTCTAGCCAGTCATCCAGCCTGCTTGCCTACTTGTATGAGCTGTGGAGAACCATTTACTTTTTTTGATTTTACCAGTGCAAATTCAACAGACTATTACGCTGTATTAGTTCCTCATCAGCCTGAACCCACAGTCATGGAGGCAGCCCAGCAAGCGAAGTGTTCGCCTCATTGATGAAATACAGCATGTGGCTGAACTATGTGATTTCCTTATGCAGGAAAACATACTCGTGAAAGAGGGTGTGGAAAATATCATGGCGGAGAAAACTCCTTCAGCACAAAACAGAGCTCTCATCGACTGTCTACTGCGCCGTGGTCCTTATGCATTTCTAGTCATGGTGGCGGGGTTGAAGATCACGGGAAATGACGAACTAGCAGATCTACTTGAAGCCGACGACGTTATACAAGATGATGATATCTTAGTGATGGATACCACCGAAGAGCGTACAGCTAGCAAACGTACGCACACTAGCCCAGAGAGTACACCTGCTAAACGTGCTGGACGACCCAAACGTCCTCGACTAACACCGTTAGAAATACCTGAGTCAGTGGTTGAGGAGCCAGTAGTACCCCAGCAAGTGAAACAGGAGGTAGAACTTCCTATGTCTGTCCAGGAGATCAATAACCTCATCCAGCGAGCCTACCAGGCAGCTCACACGGACATTTGGGAGCTTCCACCCTATTTAACAGTGAGTGTGAAAGACGAAGAAGTGCATTTTAATGCAGCGGGCTTTAACGACAGACCCAGTAAGCATATTGCCATGACCTACGCTTCCTGGCAAAAACTGGAGACCCTTGATTACGCCATCGATGCAGTTATTCGCGACCAGGGGAGTGACGAAGCGAAATTTCATGTGGGTGACGACATCTATGTGAGCTGTGCCTATTACAACGACCAGCTCCTCGTGCATATCCGTAAATGGCGAAGGCGGTTAGATACGCAAGAGTTTGTTGCTTGTCCTCAGGGTGTCACTTTGAAATTAACGGCGTGGCGGCAGTTGCAGAGTCTCGCAAGTGCAATTCGTCAAGCTCTGCCTACCAGGTGTCTCACTATATTTATCTGAAGTACATCGACACAGTCCTGGATCTGATCAGACCTCAAATTCCCGAGGACACTAGTGTACCCTCATACGCACTGATCACTGAAGCACTACAGGCGGTGACGGAGACGCAAATTGCCCTGAGAGTAGAAGCGGCCTGCCCTTCCAAAATTCCACGTGAAGAGATTATTACCTACATTTACGTGCACCAGGGCCGGAAAGATGATGATGAATTCAAACAAGTCTTGTTGGTGAACTATTGAACAATCAGAACAAGTGGTGAAAAACATTTACCATACACATTCATTGAAGTGGCTTGAGAGCGTATAATTGTATTAAAAAATTCAGAGTTTTTTTACTGTTAATTGTATTAAAAAATTCAATACTCAGATATAATTGTATTAAAATTCAATACCCTTGTGAATACGTTCATTCTATTTGTGTTAATAAAAATAGTAGAAAATTAAAAAAATGCTTAGTGTTCATTCTTTTTTTAATTTTTTTGAAATTATTGAAAAAAATAAAAATTGAAATTATTGAAAAAAAGGATTATTTCAACCCCACACCCAGTCCATTAGATGCCCCTTCATGAATGCTTCAATTTGATACCTCACTCGACCCCATCGGGCCACTAGGGGCTCCCTAGCTCCAAAAAGGCTATTTTCATACCCTTCGGCCACCGCGCATGCGCAGAATCACCCTAATTCAATCCCACACCCAGTCCATCAGATGCTCCTTCACGTAAGCTTCAATTTGATACCTCACTCGACCCACTACCTCCAAAAAAAAAAATAAAAAAAAAAAAAAAATGCGCATGCGCATTTTTGCCTTTTTGGAGCTAGGGGAGCCCCTAATGGTCCAATGGGGTCGAGTGAGGTATCAATGTGAAGCATTTCACGTAAGCTTCAATTTGATACCTCACTCGACCCACTACCGCCAAAAAAATAAAATAAAAAAAATAAAAAAATGCGCATGCGCATTTTTTTTTTGGAGGTAGTGGGTCGAGTGAGGTATCAAATTGAAGCTTACGTGAAGGGGCATCTGATGGACTGGGTGTGGGATTGAATTAGGGTGATTCTGTGCGCGGAGGTCCAAAGGGTATGATTTTTTTCAATAATTTCAAAAAAATTAAAAAAAATTTAAAAAAAAAATTTTTCTTTGGGGAAAGGATGATGGGGGCTGGTGTTAATTTTTTTGTGCTTTTGATAGAAGTTTCCTCTTCCGGAAAGATGGGGTGGCCCTGAAAAGGGCCTTTGAAAGTGTTACGACACTTATGCGCGGTAGATTCTTTTTACTCCACCCACATGCTTCCTGCAGATTGGACACTTGATTTTTAAATGTTTTTCGCCTGCGTCGTGGCAGCGGCACACATCACCGACACACGTCATCGTAACCCAACAATCCTTACACACACACAAATGGCCACACGGCAATACTGCGTACTGGCTCTCCTCATCGGTACAGACACTACATTGTGTTTTTTTTTCTTCTTTATGTCGTTCTTTCTTCTGTGTGGAAATCTCCGCCATCATTCCATCCATGTCTCCCCGCATGCTGTTAATCACTTCGTTCAGGCGGGATACCTCGGCTTCGTGTTGGCATCGTTGTGGTGGTGTTTCTGCAGCCGAAATCGTTATACTGAGAATTTCGGCAGGCGACGTTGTTGCAAGTCTATGGCTATTTAACCATGCACGGTCTTCAGCCGAAGTCGTTATACTGGGAGTTTCGGCAGGCAACGTCGTTGTTGTTGTTGTTGTTGCAGGTGTATGGCTATTTAACCATGCAAGGTCTTGTCCGTTTTCTCCATCAGTTATATCACCGTCGTCGGATTCTTCTTCTACGGTCACCATTCTGCTAATTTCTTCGTCTTGTTGTTGACTTAGTCTTTGCAACCGTCCATCTTCTTCTGCTATTACAGCTCGCCGGAGTTGTTCCAGTTCATCTGTACTTTGTCTGATCATGGCTTCGTGTTCAATTTCCCGCTGAAAGCTTGTAACTATGGTTATTCCACCATCCTCTTCACTGCTAAGCATCTCTCTGTGTTCTGTAGCAGCATTTCTAGGATCTCTAGGGGGGTGGTGAGTGAACAGTGGTCGTCTTCTTGTAGCCATGATTGAATTTGTGAATAAATGACAACAGACTACACGTTATTTATAGTACAAGATGGCGGGTACAAGATGGCGGCGTGTGGGTGGTGGGTGCTGGGTACAACATGGCGGCGTGTGGATGGTGGGTGCTGGGTACAAGATGGCGGCCGCCGGTGTGAGTCAGTGCAACATTATGGTATCTGCTAAAAAAATGTTGTGTTTTATTTTTCCCAAAGTTTTATTTTTTCCAAAGTTTTATTTCGATAAACCTGCTGGAATTTTCAGGGTAATATTATAAGATTGTAAGCTGTAGTCTGGATGTATTTTTAGCCAGGAAAACCGATTTATTCCCCAGTGTACGGTGTTTTTCACACTACCGTACCATAATCTTATGGGTTTAAAATGGATAAAATTCTTAAAAATAACGACATAGTCGAGCGCTAGGCTGGTAAATTTTTTAAAATATTACACTATGAATTGGCTGAGTTTAATTGGAAATAAAATGTATACGGGCCCTGATTTATTGTCAAAATGACAGCCATTTATAATTGTAAAAGAAACACACACACACAGATTTTCGCAGCGTCAGTGTAGCAGACGACACAGTGTTGTCGCTACGGTCCGCGCTTTTACATTATAAATAGCGCGTAGTTTTTTTTCAGGCATTCACAATTAGCCTCAGTGCTCAGTCATGCAGGCACCCCTGGTTGAAATCATGGATATTGACAAATCAGACTTCACCCCAAATGATGATGTACAACTGCTCGGCGACGTCATTAATTTGGTACATGACGAACCCTGGTTGGATGCTATAATGAAAGACTTATTTCCATCACCTCCACCCTGCAACTATCCTCTACCAACTACAGCCCATTGTGAAGACCCCCCAGCCACATCGCAGCTCAGTAACTTCTTCGCAGCCACACCGGATGTTACTCCAGATGAATACCAATGTTTTGACAACATAGACTGCATGTTACAAAGTATGTTGACACCACAAGCTAAAGAAAAAGCCGATGGAGAAATGGCACAAGAAGAAGAAAACCAGACAACAGACACCTCAGACGAAGATGAGCAGGCGGCCAACAGGGAAGACTTAAACACGACAGTATCCCAAAAGAGGAGGACAGATTCCAGAAGAAACAGGGCAGACTACAGAAAAAATCGGAAAGATGTGAGAACCACTCGACATCGGCAACATGTGAGAAAAAATCCGAAGGATGTCAGAACAAACAGAGTAAGAGACAGAAAAATAAGTCAAAATCAAGACGAGATACACTACGTTTGGTCGATAGCAACAACAACACTGGGGTCCAACACAGAACGTCAAGACGTCTTATATTTATCCTGCGTGGAATGCACTAACCAATTTGCAAAATTTGCGATCTCCCCGTGCGGGCACCAGGCTTTATGTGAAACTTGTATTCATCGATACGCCCAGATTCCGACGTGCGCACAAGCCAACAAGCCCCGAATGTGTGAATTACTTCCCTTGACATGCCCCGTCTGTGCTGATAGAAGACAACGTCAACAACAAACCCTGTCAACAATGTAATGGCTTATTACATATCTGGTTATTTTTATAACCACCCATCTTTTCCTAAAGGGGAACTTCTAATAACGCACAAAAATTAACACTAGATTTCCACACATATACCCCTGTGCTATAAATTGTCAGTCCCCCTTATCATTCGAATAACTTCTCTATCAAAATAAATTTCAGCCCGTTATTATTCGGGTTGTAATATATCAAAATAAAAAAATAAATGTCAATCCGTTATCGTTCGGACTATTAATTAATGGGAGAGAGAAAAAATCTGTGTTTATAATAGAGAGATCAGTCCTCACAAGGACTCTTTGATATCGGGCAGGGGTTGTTGTTTTTTGGTGTTGCAGTTTAAAAAAAAAAAAAAAAAAGGGAGTGGGGCTGTATGCTTTGAAATTGATGTGCAAGTTAGAAGCCTTCTCTTTCGAAAGCATTTGTTCGCCCTTAAAAGGGCGTTTGGTTCAATTTGATATGGTGTTTTCTTCACCAGGGGAGTTTGCCTGTCTACTCCCCCGTAGTCATCTCACTGACCGAGAAGTATCGGTAAGGGCTGATACCATCTTCATCGACGTCTGGGGTCAGGGGTTGCCCATCGACAAAGATGGCAGCAGCCATCGTGGGTGGTGGTTGTTCCCAGATAATCAGGGGCTCGTCGTCGTCTTCCAGGGAGGAGGGCAGGTCTTCCAGGGGGAAGGGTGGTACATCCTCCAGGGGCTGGGGCGCTGTTGTTTCCGGTGGCTGGAGGAATATCCTCTCCCCCATCACGTTTTCCAGGGGGAATTCCTCGGATGGTTGGGGCGTTGTTGATGCCGGAGGAGGGGTGGTGTCCACTTCTTCTCCCATCACTCGTTGTAACAAGTTGAACCACCCCTCCTCGTTGATGGTAGTGTTCACAGCGTTCAATAAGGCCCGAACATTCGCGGCGGTGGTGCTGTGCCTTCCTTCCCCGTTTGTCAGCATCACCTCCCATCCTGAAAACTCCCTTGCCCAAAATTCCCTGATCACGCGTTTCATTACCCTCTTCTTTCTCCTGGATAAATTCCTCCCTATGGGCTTGGTGGTTGTTGACATCTTCGTTGTAGCTGCTTGATTCTCTTGTTGTGACATAGTGAAAAAGATTTTTTGAATGGGCCTATGAATCTGGCCGATAGCTATATATAGACAACGCGCGGACGTGGTTGAAATCGTTAGGATTCTGGAGGCCTTGAAAATTCGGCGTGTGTTTCTTTTCAATTTATAAAAGGCTGAGATTTGACAATAAAATGTCAGTTCCGTATATATTTTATTTCCAATTGAACTCAGATAATTCATGGTATAGTATTTAAAATTTTAGCCGCCTAGCGCTAAACTACACCGTTATTTAATGAATTTTAGCGAATTTTACACGCCTAATGTGAAAGTCCGGTAGTCTGGAAAACCCGCTACACTCAAAATAAATTGATTTTCCTGCCTAAAAATACATGAAGATTATGACTTACAACCTTATACTAGCTCGGTGAAAATTCCAGCAGGTTTATCGAAAGAGAACTCTAGAAAATTATAAAAACAGACCCTTCGTTTCACGGTAAGAAAACACAATCTGCGCAGTTCCCGGTGCGGTGTTTCCAACACGGATATCGGCTTGAAAAGGGCCGACCGGGTAATCTGTTAATAAACCAATACACAGAAATGCATGATGATAATGGATTCGGCTTGAAAGGAGCCGGCCGGGTAATTTGTTAATAACCAATACATCGGTAAAAGCGTTTTGCACACCATTTTCAATGTTGTCTTCTCTCCTACCTGTGAGCTCTTAATTGTTTTTACACGCATAAATGACACATACAGATGTAGCGTCGTCGCAAATGTTCTGAAGTATATTTTATCTTGGAGCGCGCGCCTACAAAAATTGCATTGTCAATTTTAATTCTAGAACAGGGTACGCGTATTTTTTTTATTTACAATTTTTTTATTCAAATTAGCAAGAATCGATATATATATATTTTGCCTGGCCCGGTATTTTTTGTCATTCATCATTATGGCAGCGCCGGGAAAGGAGCTCGCTTTCTTTCAAGTCACGTCTGATGTCATTCTAATCGTGTATGATCATGAAGTGCAGCTTATCAAAGAACATCCTAGAGAAGTGAAATTATCTTTAAGTTTACCAGGCTGGACTCTATTAACACGCTTGTTACAGGGAAAAGAGCCTGAAGTGGATTTTATGCATGTGGGACTCGGTGTCTACCTGCGGAGTGGAAGAGGGGATTCTTTTTTTCCGCGGCTAGAGCAGTGTGGGGGTGCCGCTATTCTCCTGCGCCCGGCATTATGGCAAGCGCTGAAAGCTATTATCACCGAAGTGCATGATCTACTCTACCCTGAAACTAATTCTCTAGCCACCCGTACGCTTACCCCGGATTGTACGCTATTATTATATCCCCAACGCGTCGAGTTGTTTGATGATGATAGCCGGTGTTGGTGTACATCGGAACCGGCGCGTGTGTCTTTATCTCCGGAAGGCTGGACTACCTTGAAACGTGTGTTATGCGGCGATCTCGACGGCGATAGTATTCACCTGTGTGACGACGTCTACATTTTCCGCGGCCCGTATTTTGCGCGACTTCTATGTCTCAAGCGAGGGGGATTTACTCTGGACCCCGATCTCTGGACGGCTTTACAACAAGTAGTTCCCGTGGTCGATAAAGTACTC
>JAVTVY010011765.1:0-55261 GCA_036873755.1 Hanleya hanleyi | reverse complement strand
CCCCCCCCGCCCTGCAATAAAGCTAGGGGAGGGGTACAGGATCGGCTTGTCCATCCTGTAGATACAATTTTGTCCGGACTAATACTTCTAAAATTATGCTTCTATTTTAATACATTTACCGTGCGATTCACACATTTGTTACAGAGTTACCCTTCCTATCCTTGGGTTTTATTTATACTGTATTGAAATATTACTCGGAACGGGAGACTTGTCTTGCAGGACGGGGGTATCTCAGTTATCCCTCAAACGATCCGTCTGCAGACTTCCCTCGAATTTCGAGGTAATTTTCGAGTGCCAGCGGCGACCATAAAGTAAATTTTTCATGGGACATCTCATCCAGGTTATGACCGTCTTCGGAGCCCTCGAGAAGTTTGCGTTTACCCTTGCCTTTTCCTTTACTTGAGCCATTCTGTGCACCTTTCGGCATGTTTGATTAGCCTGGGCCACGTGCTTTCTCGCCAGTGTTTACGTTCCACTGACCCAGAGCCGCGGTCTGGATATGACCCAGTTTACTTAATATGGCGAGACTGTGAAGTCGTGTATTTATGCCTATTAGCCTGGGCCACGCGCTTTCTCGCCAGTGTTTACGTTCTACCGACCCAGAGCCTCGCTCTGGATACGACCCAGTTTACCTAATATGGCGAGACTATGGAGTCGTGTTTTAAATTTCATTAGCCTTAAATCTTATGGCTGTTAGGTCTGTATATTGAACCCCTGCTGACATAACAGGGGTAGTTTAGAAATTAGCTATGCCATACGAAAAATTTCAGTTCGGATCAGGTCCGTGTAACCTTGCACAGTTCAGTTTTCGTTTTTCGTTTTTGGTTTCTCAAAATAAAAAATTGAAATTTGACGGTCAATTTTCAATTTTCGTTTTTTGTTTCTGTAATCTCAAAATCAAAAATTGAAATTTGACCATCAATTTTCAATTTTCGTTTTTTGTTTTTATGATCTCAGAATCAAAAATTGAAATATGACCGTCAATTTTCAATTTTTGATCCTGGGGTTGCAAAAACAAAAAAAACGAAAATTGAGATTTGACAGTCAATTTTCAATTTTCGTTTTTGGTTTTGATTCACGCAAAAATGAAAATCAAATATTGAAAATTGCCTCGACTTGTCCGTTTTTCCTTTTTTGATTTTAACTTTGACGTATCAATGTTAAGTTCGCACGTGGACGGGTTATGATGTCATTTCCGGTACGCCGAGTAGAGTAGAAAGCACAAATCGTGTCGTATAAGAGGTGTGGAGCGTGAGAGGCATGTGGCCCACCAGGCCATCCTCGGGAGCCAGTGTATTGATCGATTTGTTAGGGTATCTATACATTGCCTTGGTTAGTTGCTCACGGTAGTTCTGGATAAAAAAAAGATCAAGGGGTATCCTCTAAATCAAACCAATTATTGAACAGGCTCAGCTAGCTCATTACGACAATCCGTTAGCTGCAGTGTTTGAGATGTGACATCGCTGGCATAACTTTGATGTCAGGCTGAAATCGACATATTGAGTCAAAGCAAAAACCGCCGGCTTGGGATGCCGACATGCTAATTCAAAATAACCTCTGGGGATGAAATGTTCGAGATTGAGGCAACGACTCAAGAACTCACTCGAATCATCAAAAATGTCCAGGTAAACCCTGTGCGAGGATTCACGATTTACCTGAACTTGTGAAGATGCATCAGACAGGTCTGGATAGGTGGCATCCCGCTGTTCTCATTGGTTATTGGCATTGAGGCCTGAACCAATCAGGACGCAGTCTTAGATTTTCTCATTTTTATAAATAGATGTTTAGAGTGCTACAAAAGCGAACAGCATTCATGCACACAACCGCTATTTGTTATTGATTTGAAATATAGTATTTATAAAGATACCAACAAAGATGTAATGCCAATAAGAGTAAGCATCGCGGTGATGGGCCGCGAAATCCGCATAAGCGGCCCGTAAACCACCATTTCAAACAAGCACACAATCGCCACGTTTGATGCCAGACGTCTGAATGCTTCAACGCTTCAGGTCCAATCTCCATTCTCTATTTTTGGGACCTGGATCGTTGGAGCGTTCAGATGCCCGTCAACGTTCAGCGTCAAAAATGCTTCAACGCTTTTAAGTGCGGATGTCAAACGCATCGAAGCGGGAAGTTCCTTTGGGGGTTATGATTAGGGTAACCACGTATTTATTATACTATCCTACTTTAATGAAACTACCTTGTGTATCACCTTCGTTGTTCTCCATATAATGCATCACACCTGCTGCACGATGCCTACTCGCTTCTGCATATGCGCAGTTGGCCCATTATAATCTAGGTCGAATGCCTGGCCCCAGGGATCTATAGTGTAATGAAACTCCCAAATCTTTCACCCTACTGGTTTTCCATGCTCCACACCTGCCTAAACAATCGGATGTGCGCTTTCCATACTACTCCGCGTACCGAAAGTAACATCATAAGCCTTGCGCGTGCGCAGTTAACATTGACGCGTCAAAGTTAAAATCAAAAAACGAAAAACGGACAAATCGAGGCAATCTTCAATATTTGATTTTCATTTTTGTGCGAAGTAAAACGAAAAACGAAAATCGAAAATTGAATACCAAATTTCAATTTTTGATTTTGAGAAACCGAAAACGAAAAAAGAAAATTGAAAATTGACGGTCAAATTTCAATTTTTGATTTTGAGGAACCAAAAGCAAAAAAAAGAAAATTGAATTGTGCAAGGTTACACAGACCGGATCAATCAGTGGCGACAAAAATGCCTTTTGTCACAAAATCTTCACTGACCACCCTTCATTGATACACAGCTCCACGATCCCGTGACTGAGTGACATACTTTCGAGTGAAATGTAAACAAAGCCCCATGACGGGGACGCGCACTGGCTCAGGTAGAAGAACCAAGGACTAACA
Organism: Hanleya hanleyi; assembly: GCA_036873755.1. Taxonomy (NCBI): domain Eukaryota; kingdom Metazoa; phylum Mollusca; class Polyplacophora; order Lepidopleurida; family Hanleyidae; genus Hanleya; species Hanleya hanleyi. The sequence goes on along the minus strand of JAVTVY010011765.1, from coordinate 52,369 downwards.
TGCTGCTGTTCTAATCCGCGGGAAAAGATTGAAAATCTTGATATAAGTATATTCTAATGGGGCCCCGAGACTAAATACATCTGTTCTTCACGCTATTGCCGTGCAATACAGGCCTAAACGCAGCTGCAAAAACAAGAGCTGAGGTGGCCCAGTGGTTTAGGGCGCTTGCATTTACTGCTGGCAATTTGGTACCAAATTCTGACAGCACAGGTTCGAACTCCCACGTGGTCGACCCATCCAGCACTACTTTATGTGCTTCACCAAGAAAGTCTCATCCTAAAGATAATTGATTAATAATCGAATCTACTTATAAACAATGTTTTATTAAAATGATAAGTTGACCCAGTCATATATTACATCCCAAAGTCTATAGGCTCTAGTTACAAATAAAATGTTCGAAACTTTTGTACAATTATTCAATAGGAATTTTAACTCTCAGTAAATACAGATATCTTGCAGATACAACAACATGCCGCCAATTATGACCCTTGGACCAATATTTATTTACAAGTTCAGAAACTCTGGTCAGTACTAAATACAACTTCACGAACTCTGGTCATCAAAAGTTTTCTTTTGAATGAATGTTAAAAAAGACAGCAAAACCAGCTCTAGGAGTCTCGTCTTATCAAACCACTTTGAAGACATCAATGTCCTTTCATTGAACATACCACAAAGAGCATATATATTTTTTCTGTGGCTTCTACATGATATTGTACATGTACACCCATAGTGTTACAACTGTACTCGGCTGTATTGAAGTTATTACACTATGAGAGTGATTTTGTGTGTGTGTGTGTTTTTTGTTTTTTGTTTTTTTCTCTCCTGTCGACCTGTTTTTTCATCACTCAAATTCGTGAACCAACAAATACAAAAGCAGAAGGCCTAAGGCAGTGAGTTCTTCTGGAGATCTAAGGCAGTTCGACCAGCGACACCTCGAAGCGTATTGTCGGAGACGGTTGACTATCCGGGCTTGATGAATAATTCAAGTCGTTGCTATTAGCGTGTACACATTTGCAATAGATATATCACCCATGGCTTTGTATATTGTAAGCCTATTTTTTAAACCTATGTCGGAGTAAATTGATATCGCAGTTGTTTTGTCTGGACGCAAGTTTACTTTGATTTTTGATAACACTATGCAGTCACATTTGCCGATTATTACAAAGCGATGTTCTGTGTCATTGCAAAATGATGAGCCTGATGAATAATTCAAATCGTTTTCATTAGCATGTACACCTTGGCAATATATTATCACCCCTGGCTTTGTATATTGTAAGCCTATTTATTAAACCTATGCCGGAGGTAAATTGATTTGTTTTGTTTGGACGCAAGTTTACTTTGAATTTTGATAACACTATGCAGTCACACCATTATAGTAAATGTTTTGCCGATTATTACAACGCGATGTTCTATCTCATGTTATATTTCCAACTTTTGAGCACAAAGTAAAAGCAAAACAGCAGTATAGAGATAAAATTATCGGTACAAGTCCTGAGATATAGTCTCGTGTTCGGGCACCGTCGAGATATGACTGAAACATTGTTGAAAACGACGTTAAATCCTATTCACTCACTCACTCACTCATTGTTAGTCTGGTTCATTATCATCATGACTATCATTGACGTTACACGGCTAAATATTTGTATTACCTACATACAAGAAAAGGTTCTTAACCTTACCATGCCTGTCCTACTCCGCAACGACGAACAATTCATAGCTGAGACTCTGTGACTTTTTAGTTTATCATACGGGGGTCTTTTTGAGCCTATAACCCCCCGAGCAGAGGATCATGGTCAAATTCAAAATGGCGGTTACATTTGGTGTACCAGAAAAGTGATGTTTTCGTAACTTTTCTTCCAAATTCCTGTTTTTCTGCGCAGAAAAGTGGGCAAAAACTATTTTGTTTCACATCAGATTATTAATTACTAATTTATCATGCATTTTGTTGCGATGAAAACACTGACCGACAAATCGACCAAAACATTTTTTTTAAATAACGTGACGTAACTCTGACGTCATCAAAGCGGCCATCTTGGATTTTTTTCACATTTCGGGTAGACTTTGTCCCTCAAGGGGTAAGATAAATATTGAGGGCGCCATTTCCCCCTCCCCCCTAAATATTTTTGCTTACTCCTTGAGCTTGAGGGCTGAACAGGCCCCAATAGTCTCACCCATGTTCCCCCGATTGAAAGCTATAAATATGATATAGAGGCATTACTTCAGTCACAATAGATTAGTTTCATGCAGTTTTAGACAAAACGAAGGCGAAAAATGGTAGAGAGAAAGTCAAAAGTGGTTTCTGATATCCACACCAGGTCACCGATTTGAATTTACCCATGATCTTCTGCCCCTATTTCAAATGAGTTCATATTGAATCCACTATGATAAACTATCAATTTAGAAAGTACCACTTCCGTTCCGCAGTTACGAAAGAATGTTTTTGTTAGAGGGAAAATTATACACCCACCTATTGCCTGGTGTAGGGTTAGAAATACAACATATGCCTAGGCCTATACTGTCTCACTGTGTGTTACAATAGAGGAACAACCCAATGTTTTAGTCAATAAATTATAATGTTTAGGCTTACTTGGAGACTATTTGAATAATTTTTAGCACAAAGCATAATAACTTAATTCTAAATGTTGGGTATATCGGGTAATCTGATACTTTTTCAGATCGTTTGCCTATTTTAGATCATTTAGAGAACCAATGTACATATTTTTGAGACTTAAACGAGCGTACACGAGAATGTTTTTTCCCCACCATTTTCCGACTACTCGCACGACCGTAAGTACAAAGTTTAATGGTTTATTTCAATATTGGGTCGTCTGAGACAATTTCTGTCAAGTGAGCATCTGTCAACGTTTCACTGATTCACATCATAGCTTATTGTTATAGGTTCATTTCAAAGCCATTTGCGTATCTTTAGTGCAACGCATAATGGCTATATTAAAAGCAGCGAGCAGATGAAGTGGTAAATACAGTATCAAAATTGACCTAATTCACATCACCGACGTTCAATATTTAGCCGTCGTCCGTGAACGAGTTTTATTGTGTGATTCTCTACCAAGCACATTGGTGTGGTAACAAAACTTACAACTTTCTTGTTGTAAAGAACCAAACCAATGGTATTCTTCCAAGTGTATTGGCCTTGTTATGGATAAATATTATTATGTTATTAACCAAGTGTTTTCATATTGGCCTTGTTATAGGTCCGAGGCCTGCCGTATTGGCCCGAGGCCGCAGGCCGAGGGCCAATACGGCTGACCGAGGACCTATAACCAGGCCAATATGAAAACACTTGGTTAATGACATTTTTATTAATTAACTCACCTACAATTTTTTTTATCGATTATAATACATGCATCAAGGAATATTTTAGTACAGCGACTCCCTGTATTTCTTCCTTCACAATAGGCCTATTTCCTACGATTATTATTATGTGCTTTTTGAAGTGCCATTATCGTCGGGAAGTCGATCCCCTCTACAGTAACGCTATCGGAAACGACGGTGACAATCGGGACGGTGAATAGGCCGATCATCTTCAACCTGGGCGTGGGTCTTCAACGTATGAAACGGAGTCAAAAAGATACAAGCAGATGAAATACTAATTTTATTTGATAAGAACGGTGCAGTAAAATACAACCTTATAATCTGGCGTAAATTTGGTCCAAATCCAGTCCCGATTTGAGGATCGAAGACCCTAGTTTTCAACATCATTTTACAGGTGTTTCGACCGCATAATTGCTATCGGTTCTATCCATATGTGAATAACTCTTCTAGCTGCAAGTCTGACATCTTTCTGTTGTAAAATATCACTGTAGTTATCACTTCGTTCATCAGTGCACTGCTGTCAGTGTTGGATTGCTGTTTTGACGTCTGCTTGTACTTAGCACGTCGATTTCGCGCTCGCGTCACTATAGTCTATTTCAGCATGACTCACCTCACTTGATTTCAAGGTTTGTGTATCGTCACGTACAGCAGTATCGAAAATTATCACATAAGCCAATGAATATCCATTCACAGTCAGAGAAATCAGTGACATCATTCGGAGAAGATCGCGAATCGAGGATCGTTCATCCTCAGCGTCGCCATGTTGAAAGTCATATTGGCCCAGCCCATATTGGCCCTGTTTTCCTGTATTGGACTTGCTTTTCCGTATTGGCCCGCCTTCCTCATATTGGCCCGGTTTGGGGTCATATCAAGCAGGCCGATTTCTTTGTATTGGATTCATATCATTGATAGTTGATTAATAATTTATGTTATTAATCAATTGTTTTCGTATTGCCCTCGTATTGACCTGAGGGTCGCCGTATTTGACCGAGGCCGCAGGCCGAGGGCCAATTCGGCGACCCGAGGGTCAATACAAGGGCTATACGAAAACAATCGATTCATAATGATTTTATTAATTGACATTTCGGGTCTTACTGGCCGTGTTATTGTTTTTCTGAGTGGCAGCATTCGTTTCTTGATTTGTAACGGGTTTAAATCGTTTTAAGATAATAGGTCGTTGCATCCAAATGAAACGTCCGAGGCATCGAACTGCTATTTACTCGTGTAACTTGCGATACGTTGTGATATTCTTGTGAAGTAGGCTCTCATTTGCAAATTGTCAAAGTGAGTGAGTGAGTCCATCAGAATCCTTTCTCCGGTAAAATAAGGAGAACCGCTAACATTTGAACCTTGATTTTTGGTATGAACGTGCATTAGGGGACTGTTATGAACACGTTCTGAGCTGACCTACATTTGATGAAAATTGCGGGACCTACTTAGGTTACCTATAAACCTCGAAATTGGCAAAAACATGTCCTAATGCCTCCTAAGACTATGGAAATGCGCTTAATTAGGTCAATGATATCTTTTATTCTTCTACACATTATTAGGTGACATAGAAATCTCGAAATTCCCAAAATATGTGTCCTATTGCTCCAATACCATAGAAATTGGTCCAATCCAAGCCGGGAAAAGCTAATGGTTAGTCTTAGGTCAAGGTACATGTACACACTTAAGTTATATCAAACCCTACTTCGCAGGTGGTGTAACTTGCGATATATTGTGGTGTATCAGCGCGAGTTGCAGTCCGCCTTTTGCCCTATTCGTAATGCCGGTTTCGGTCGCAAGGTGGCGCTAGCGCTCACAGCACTTTTGGTCTGTTCCGGTTGTCTGCTAAACTGAACATGTGCAGGAGGGAAGGCGGGTATTGTATTTCGCCTCGTTTCGTCAGATTTTCTCACTGATGGAGACGTCCTTGGTAGCTTACGTAAGTATAGTCATCAAGTCTAATTTTTACTCGTTTGTACAAGCATAATAAAAGCCGCTTTGTCAACAAATTAAGCAATCAAAGCTCGTCGTTGTTGTTGTTACAAAACATTTGTTTAGTTATACTAGAGACTTGCCTGTCATCGACTCAGAGATAAAGGATTACTGTACTGTACGATTGTCGAAGCATTATCACTGATAATATTGTCGCGGTTCTCCTGGCTGCAATCGGCTTTAATCATATTGAGATGATTTATTCTCTTGATAAATTGCAAATGTTTTGTTTTTGTTAGATTGTCCTCACTTGGCAAGTTTGAGCAGATCTATGGTTGGTGGCTTCTAACGTATTTGGTGACCATATGAAGAGAGATGACCGTCCCATCATACAAAATCTGCTTATCCCGTTTGCAACAGATAAAACAATATCTATGTCCTCCAACTCAGCCTCCCACCATTATGAAAATGATTGGCAGTAGCAGATAAGCATAAGTCAGTAGGACAAATATTGGTCCCAGAGAACAAATTATGGAAGTGAATTAGTCAAAATATTTTGTGTGTTATGGGACAGAACAGGAATATGTAGATATATATATACATTTGTTTCAATGCATTTTGCAGAAGAAATACATGGTATAATAATTAGATAATTAAAAAATTAAAAATAAGTAGCTATTAGTGCAAAAACTACTTCCTCAGTATTTATGAGAAGTTAATTAATTTCCTGTTCAGTGTTGTTTCACAATAAAATTATGAAACGCTATCTGAGGCGGGTTGGGTTCTTGTTTATCGCATTATAATCATACAGCTACATTAACAGCTACATGGTAGTCGGGTTAGCTAATAATCCGATTATTTCTCACAGTACTTGATCAAACAAACTGGCCCCTGCTGCTTGTTTTCAGTAGAGTGTGGTTTAATCAGGCTGAACTGCCGGCCACCCACCATGTTTTATAACAACAACAACGACGAGCTTTGATTGCCCAATTTGTTGACAAAGCGGCTTTTATATGCTTGTACAAACGAGTAAAAATTAGACTTGATGACTATACTTACGTAAACTACCAAAGACGTCTCCATCAGTGAGAAAATCTGACGAAACGAGTCGAAATACAATACCCGCCTTCCCTCCTGCACATGTTCAGTTTAGCAGACAACCAGAACAGACCAAAAGTGCCGTGAGCGCTAGCGCCACCTGGCGGCCGAAACCGGCATGACGAATAGGGCAAAAGGCGGATTACAAATACCGGTATCCATATTCTTATGGATTAAATTATTCACATCTACTTCCGATCTGATTATTTCTCATTCCGTCTGCTCTCTAAGGCAAAGGGATTTTATACTACAATGTGAATAAGGTTATTGTTGCCGATATTTTCCGTACAGAAGGTGCAAATAAGTACAAAAGAAGAAATGGGGAACAATGACAAAATATATTTTCCGCATCATCGTGTCATATGACGTCATCAGCGAAAGCAATGAAATTTGTTATATTCATTGATAGAACACCCGTACGTTGTTATGCATGTTTATGGATTAGGTTATTATGCTGTCTAGCAGGTTTAAATATTAGCATTCTCCCAAGAGGCTGTTAAAGTCCCACATATGTGTGTTGAGCTTTTTTAAACCTTACTCTGATACGAACAGTTCTCAGCAGTCCAACGCAGATTGAGCGGAACACAATGAAAGTTTACTTTTATTTTACCCAATAATAAATAACTGATCATTTAAATGCGGGACATACTTAAAACAAACACCCGCCTTTGGAGAAAATGACGGCATTTACTTCCTATCAACCTTTGGCCGAGGAAAAATGGTTATCAATCAACTTTCAATATGGTTTGTACAAGTATCGCCTGGATGATTGGGCTTCGCATGTGTGAAGCACTGACGATTTTTTTTGTATCTTCTAAGATTTACCAGGGCAGAACTAAACAATCGTTGCACATATATCGCTTTGAACAAACTGCTCTATGTGTGCTAAACAGTGAGCGCAAGTTCATGTACGCTTGATATATTCACTGGATTGTGTCACTAAGTAATGCCTTATGCCGATAAGAAAGTAACAGTGCATCTACAATCTGTTTTGTTTTTACTGTTGCAGGTGACTGGGCCGTCTGTAGAATAATACTGTTGATGGTAGACTGGTTCCTGTTCAATTCCAGCTTCCACGTACTTGCTATCACGGCCACCAGGTTCATCATGATCGTGAAGGCCCTGAACTCAGGACAATATCTCACCCCTGCTCGGGTTACCCTCACCATGGTCTTCATGTGGAGTTTGGCTTTTTCTCTGTCGGCAATACTCTTCTTGACATTCGTACCTGAAGGTAAGCCTAGCCCTTAGTAGAGGAAACAATTGAAGACATCTAAACATTGTTGATTCGGCATAGGAATCTCGAAATTCCGCCGACAATACCACGGTTACGTCATCAGGTGATGTGTGCCAACAGCACCATTTCTGTGTTCCCGAATACAACTTTTAAACAAGTAACGTATTGTGCCCTTTCAAGCGACTGAACGACTAACTATTTTACTACTACTGCCTAGACCAACAAATATTGCTTCACTAGAACACTGTAGATTGTTATTAAATAATATTCTTATTGAAGAAATTAAAGGCTATGTTTCTTTCTAGTGATGGCAATCAACTTGGGACAGTCAGATTTGCTTTTCTGGTATCTGTGGTCATCTGTGTCCCTAAATTAGAACCAACGTGACATTAAGGTGGTTCAGTACTCAAACAACGTTACGACGTCATGGTCGTACAGCGCAACGGCATTTTCCATCTCCGACACAAAAGAGGCCAACGAGGGGGGAACAATTAACGTCACAGATCTTCGTAGATAATGGGGGTATGGATGTTCAAAGCCCTGTACAAAAAAAAGTAGATCGAAGACACCATGTTTTTATTTTATAAATTAAACGACGCAATTTAGGAGAATCACTACTGAAAATGTTATAATATGTCACCGGGCAAACTTTTCTCGTGATTCTTACAGTTAGAAAACCACTGAACCACCTTAACCCTATCTGGCCTGGGCTTTTTGGGACGTATCCTGGCCTGGGGGGGTCGAAATGGCCCTGCATAATTATTTTTCTTGTCCCTTGAGCAAGGGAGCTGAAACTTACCACACTATACCCTTGAGTCAAGATCTACTAGAAAATGTAAAAAAATCCAAGATGGTCGCTCTGATGACGTCATAGTGGCGTCATTTTCAAAAACGGCATTTTTTGATCGATTTTTCCGAATTTTTTATTTATGCAATTTCTCCACAAAGGCTGCATGATAAATCAGTAAATATTAATGTGATGTGAAATAAAATAGTTTTTGCCCACTTTTCGTCGCGGAAAAGCAGAAATTTTGAAGAAATATGACAAAAACATCACTTTTTTGGTACCCACGTGGCCGCCATCTGGAAGTTGCCCATGATCCTCTGCTCGGGGGGTTATGCACATAGGTTCAAAATGACCCCAATATGATAAAATATAAAGTCCAGGAGTTTCAGCTCTCCATTCTTATGTCGTTCCTGAGATAGCGCAGAAAGTTTGGTAGGGGGGCTAGTTCGTCCCCCCCCCCCCCCCACCAGGCCAGGGTTAAATCCATCCGCCTGTCAATCATTTTTTTTTTGCGAAACACGTAGCTGATATCCAGTCCCGATCTCAGGTGCTCTTAAATGACACTTCGATCAGTGCATCCTCCGTCAGTTGTGTTTTCGTTCAATATGCCTATTTCGCTTTAAAGGGAACAGAAAGTTACCAGATTTGATCTTTGCATTCAGGATTTCGCCATTCACCCGTTATGTTGTCAAAGTTTGTATAAGCACACAAGCGGCCCAAGAACTACAGCGTGATCACGTAAAATGGAGTTATTGTATCACAGAAAAGTTATGGGGGAATTGGCCATGCAATTTACACACACAAATAAACATAATATACATAATAAACAAATATCCTGGTTTCATGAGACATGAGGAAAGTGGATGAGTTAACTCCGCGCAGGAGATTTCCAGTTTCTTTGGCACTGCATTGTAACCCAAAACATGCGTGATGAAATGGTCTATTCAGGGCCCGTTGAATGGATGGTGACATCAACATCGCCTCATGCGTCACTTATTTGTCTTTGTGAGAAAACAGAACTGAGATTATGTATTGATTACAGGGAACTGAACAAAAATAAACACAAACTGGTAACCATTACAAATATTCGATGGCATGTACGTCTCGCAGAATCGAGTGTTTCTCAACATTAGATAGCGAAAGGCGTACTATCAAGGCTGTATTTCATCACACAGCTGTGTTATAACTACATTTGTGGTTGTGTCGATCGGGGTTTTACGAATAGAATATAATTCCCTTTGGCCTCATTAATGCCTAAGCAATGGGGCTTGATGTCTGATTCACTAAAACACCTACTTCAATACTCTAACCCATTCACTGCTTCGACTGTACAACAGCTAAATCAACAGTGAATTAGGGCGAATTGACGTTGTCGGGAAATTCGCGAATCTATCACTGGCACATTATGGTGTATTTCTAACTTTCAGTGGGCTATCCACGCATCTGTCGTATCGAGCTTATCCAGACGGCGTGGCACGTTGCTGGGTTGCTGATAATCGCGATGGCGGTGCCTTTACCGGTTATGATCGGTCTGTATATCAAAATCACCAGTATCGCCAGACGACAGGTAGGTTTATATTGTCGACAACATAGGAATTCGAGAAAACCGGCAAATGAACCTGCAAAAAGTCTTTATCAAAAGGAATTCGAATTGTGCTTGTTTTCCACAATAAAGTTCTGTTAAATGCCTGCATCTACGTACACAAATAGATAGCATATTTGTCAAAGGTTTCTTAATTAAGTACCCGAGCCTATATCTTGGGTGACAAAAGTACGATTCTTTATCATTGTTCCTTTTATTTTTGTCCAAAACACATTCGTTCTTATACATGATTAATTTTCTGGGGATAAGTGTTCCCCTATATGAAACGTTCGTTAACAAACTTTAGGTTTCCACAAAGACATTCGACACGTTCTTGAATGAAATCGGATTACCATCTGACATGTCTAGGAGCAAAGCCTGGTCACTAACAGTATTGTCGGGCTACATAGTCATAGTAAATTTTATTTAGAGTCGGTGTACATTAGTACAAGGAACATAGCAAACACAAGCTCCGTGGAGCTTTTACGACCGACTTGATAAAACACTGATAAAACTCTCCGGCAAATACCATGTATGGAGCCTATGGGAAATTGGGCTTATACTAGAAAAAGGAAGCTTGTAAAAGTTTATACAAAAGAAATTACGCGCGTTTTTTCTTCCGGTTGTTGGTGTTGACTGGTCGTGTATACACGAAAGACATCAGTTGATTTGAAAGGTGTTTGTTTTGTAAATTACAACACTGAATGTCCAGTGTCGACTTCACAATTGAGTGTGACCCATTCTACCGTTAAATTACTTCACCAAACAGCTTCACGGACAAATCTCTGAAAAAAATTCAAATCCCTTTTCTCTGGCATCTTTGAATGTTTTGTCAGATGAAACAAGATTAATTCTTATCTTCAGTATACCTATCAGAAAACGGAACTTCTTTAGAATTATATCTGAGCAATCCACACGAATCGCCTTTCAGCAATACCTGCAGTTACATTTAATCTCCTTTGTTAAAAAATGTTGTCGTATTTTCGCTTGAATGGGTTTAATTTTCTTAAAACATTTTAAACGAGAAATCACAGTTTTGTCCCCTAAAACAGAAGACATTCAAGCACTTGACAAATAAATCTTTTCACATCAAATGTAATAGTTTTGAGAAATCTTCGGCTGTTCTTAGCAATTTTAAACTCTGCATGCTTTTTTAAAATAGATTAGCAAAAATGTTATTTTTCTTATTTGGAAAAAGTCTTAAATATAAGTAAAAAGTGGGAGAATAACAAGAAGTCATTTCTTACAGTTTCTTAAATATTCTTACATTTTCTTCATTTCATCAGAAATAATTGTTTGTTATGCTCCCACTTTTTACTTATTTAAGACTTTTTTGAATAAGAAAAATAAACATTTCTGCAAATTTACAAAAAGAAAGCAGGGTTCAAAATTGCTAAGAACAGCCAAATTATTCCATTTGATGTGAGAACACATATTTGTCAGGTGCTCAGATTTACTGTGCTATGGACACATGATACGAGTACAGAACTGGGATTCCTTATTTAAGATTTTTTAACATTATTAATCTCATTCAAGCTAATTTGTTTTACTGTGATTTGCGTTCTAATAACGTCTAAGCTCTCCATCCAAAACTTATGATATTTTGACCAAGTGATATACACACACCAAGGTACACAAGTCTCTATCATGTCTCAAATTGTTGTACTCGTTTTGAAAATATCAAAGTTTAAATTATAGTGACCGCTAACTAGCAATCCGATTACGCAGCTTTAAAGTAAACAAAGTACGTTCTGACATGAAATTAGAAAATACAAGAGGTGGGTTTGAGGTTTGAAATATCCAGAATGGGTAGGTCCAGTTTTAAATTATTTCGAGGAAAAACAACTTGGTAAAGGCTTCGAAAAAGCAAAGCAAGTATTAGCAACTTAAAACAAAAATCATATTTTTATAATCCCCCTATTAAACTCGAATATTTCAACTGTTTAACTCCAAATGTGGAATATATACTCAAATTGAATTTCCTGAATCTGAACATTTCCAAACATATATAATTTGCCTGGTCAAATGCCTTAATTGCAATGTGATCAAGCGGAAAATAAGAGGGTGTCCGATTGTTCTGTGAACAAGCCTCGGGCCCTTGTTTATCGTTTATCAGAACTGTTCGATATTGGATTTGTCATCTATATTTCGGTTATTCAGGAAGTAGTCGATATTGATTTTAATCGTCTACATTTCTTTATTCCAGGCAAAAGTAATCGCAGCGCTAGAAACGACGAGCACGGGTGGGAATGAGTCGGACAGGCAAAGGTCTCTAAATAGATCGAGAAAATCGACAAGAATGGTTACAATGCTTCTGACATTTTTCACGATGGGTTGGACACTATTTTGCGTTTTTGGAATCATCACCGCAAGCTGCGATTCGTGTGAAATTAATCAATATATCAGGTGGGTCAAATATTACAGGTAATATAAATGAGGGGAGCGTCAGATTGAACGTAATGTGACTTCAGACTAATTATACCCGAAGTGTCATCATACCTCTGATTTCTCTCCGTCAGCATGGTCAGACGACAGGACTTCTTATAACATGTCACCTGGAACGCGAATCGCATTTGTGAACAGAATTAGTCAGATTAGGGGAATCCCGCTCTCTAAATGGTGGTAAAAAGGGCCGTTTTCGTTCACTAAATCAGTTCACAAAATGAATGCAGCAAAATCCTCTTGAGGCGCATACAGACATATCTATCCGCATTAAATGGTGGTAAAAAAGTAAAATGTCATCTGTGTAATTTGCATAATAATAGGCCAAACATCCTTCGCGCTGTTTAAACAACATTGACTGGTTCTTCACATGGCAAATAAATTAGATGACATGGAACAACAGATAAATCAACGCGCCTGAGATTTTGATGCATTGGTTAAGAAGGAAACAAAAGTTATTGAGCAAAAACGACCTATTTTACCTCCATTTTAGAGAGCGGTATCGCCCTAACCTATCAGTAGTGGACAGCCCAATTAATCTCTTTATAATTATTAGTTATCGGCTTTAATATCGCTATAATAGAATGAACTTGCTGTATCATATGGAGAGTGCATACAAATACGTATAATTCCCAACATTTCTGACTCACTGTAAAGTTATAATCTTACATGTTCTCTCGTTGATGTAATGTTCAATATTGTTAAACTGTTAAGGTAATTCGAAGAATGGTTAAAACATGTACGGTAATTCCCCTAATAATTCGATCACCGGAAGTGCAGCAAAAATGGCCTATATCTGGCAATATTCTTCATGGCACCACCTACAAAGTGTCACATTTTGTCATTAAATGACTTTTCTTCAATTTGAATGAAGAAAGGAAATGTTACTTTTTCTCTGTGTTTGAATAACAGAGTTGAAAAGTGAACTTCCTGTGATTGAATTATTAGGGAAATTACCGTAAATGTCGTTACTATATCCTTAAAAATATACATAAAATATTGGGAAGATATAGGATAATCCTGCCTTCTCCCCTTTATGTAATGTCGAAGATTATCTGACTATCTGACTTAAAATGAAAGTGTTATATTTAACATTATGAATGTCAACATCATATGAAGTGTCATATTTATAACACTCTCTGAAAGCTTTCAAAAAAAGCCTTATATCCAACATTATATAGTGCTGTATCAAGAGCAACACAACACTTTACAATGATGAATGTAACATATTTGAAGTGTTATATTGCTCATGATACAGCACAATAATGTTTTTTTTCCGCACTTTTTCCCGCACAATAACACTTTTTTCCGCACTTTTTGATAGTGTTACAAATATAACACTTTATAAAATGTTGTCACCCGTCGGACATTTATAATGTTAAATACAACACTTTCATTTTAAGAGTATGCGAATAATTTGAAGAATGATTTAAATCTGATAAATGCCATTATGATATCTTTATATACATTGTAACTGTTTTTACTTACAGAGCTACCGTCAGACTCTTCCTTCATATGAATACGGCGGTGAATTTTTTCATTTATGCAGGACGTCTTGGAGACTTTAGGACAGCTTTACAACAAGACATGTCAAAGCTGGCACGTTTTCTTCATATCCCATGTTAGGTGCGCAATCTCATATGCAATGTGAAGCTGGCGCAGCACAAAAACGAGCTCAACATTTTATATGACGCCGTTGTCATGGTTACAGCCAGGGGCTAGAGCATTCGCAACTTCTGGATATTAAACGAATAACACGGATGTTCCAGCATGGTGATGGTGATGTCATAGGATGTCAGGAACTACAAAACATGGACATTTTGATTTCACAATAGTATAAAACACTTATTTCATTTAAAAGGGAGAATTTTCCTGAATGAATTATTGAATCAATTTCACCAAAATTAGACATCGTTGCAGTAGTTTCCATGTCGTACAATGTGTGGATCTGTGTGACTAGCTCGGCTTTTTCCAGTGTACCAAATCTGTCGATTTAGAAGGAAAAGTATATATTTGCCCCAAAATCGTATAACAGTTATATTACATAACACAAGATGTATGTAAGCAACATTTTAAAAACAAATTAGAAGCATTACAGTTCACCTTTGAGTGAGTAATCTTGAATTCATTTACATGATTAACGTTTAGATAAAAATTGACGCAATTCGTCATCAATTATCACTGAATTGTAACTTTAAGAAATAAAAATCACTCAAAAAGTCATGCATTTTGTGATATGAGACTGAGGAGAAGTGCGTCCACATGGGAACGCGTTTGAGATTACTTCAACCCGTTCACAATTCAATGCAATTCAGGTCTAATTTCTCATTGGTTGAAATTATGAAAGAAACTCATGGGGAAAAGTCCGGAAGTGAAACACTGCGTAGTTGTCTTCCACATGCGTCAGGACAGAAATGTCAAGTTTACATGGACTCCTGGTAAATGTTTTAAAATGTTTATATTGTGAGGAATTTATGGAATTTGAACGTTCATAATGTTGAACAGTTTAACATGTGATCGTTTACCACTGACAAGAGGGGGGAAATACGTACTTTTGTTGAATTTGAAGATCTTTATCATTTATCATCTTTGTCAAGTTCCAAGTTTTCCAACATGGCGACCGCCTGGTTCACAGACAGGAGAAACACGGACTGGATATGTACAATCACCGGAAGATTTCTATATGGAGAAAATACTCTCAACTATCAGTACTACACTGCGGGAAATGAAATCGACAATGGTATCAAAGGACGAACTAAATTCAATAAGAGGAAGCATGGCTGAATAGGAACGAACGAAGCCATGTAAACTTGGCTATGCGTGTATGCATGTTTGCGTGAATATACAATATTTGTTCAAATCGCCATAAAGGAGAAAGTTTTCAACAATTATTTGATACAATGGAATAATGATGTGAAAAAAACAGCATCTAAATCAGGCCAAGGGCAGAATAAATTG
This sequence comes from Hanleya hanleyi, assembly GCA_036873755.1. Taxonomy (NCBI): domain Eukaryota; kingdom Metazoa; phylum Mollusca; class Polyplacophora; order Lepidopleurida; family Hanleyidae; genus Hanleya; species Hanleya hanleyi. The sequence goes on along the minus strand of JAVTVY010011765.1, from coordinate 37,012 downwards.
AGGTCATATAGAATGTTTAAACATACATTTGGTAAAGAACATTATATAGAGACGAATTTACCGAAAAGTTATAGAAGTGCTTTGGCAAAGTTTAGATTAGGTGTTGCACCTTTACGATTGGAAACTGGGAGATATGAAGGTTTATCTATTGATAGAAGAACTTGTTTTATGAGGACATACGTTTTAACCTGTTTCAAACATTATATTTTGTCTGTGGTGAAGATTTCCTAAAGATGTCAGATAAGGAAATTCTGTGTGTAGCGTTTCTAACCCGGACGTGGCCAAAGCCAGCTATCCAATTTTAAGACGACGACAACATTCTATTGATGCATGAGGTTTTAACTCTTGTAGGCAATTGTTTTGATATTTTGTCCTAACTATCTTGAGCTTGTATCATCCGCTATCAATTGTTTTAACTGCTAGTATCAGTCTCTCATAACTCTATTATTAGAGTGGTACATCTAATTACGTAGTCTGAAAGTACTGCTGCTGTTAATGTTTTATATGTGGTGAGACTTTAATAAACTTATCTTTGTATCTCTCTACAATCTTAATCCTACAAGGCCTGGCGGGGATTATGCCCCGCTCCCTACCAAACTTTCTGCGATATCTCCGAAAATGCAAAAGCATGCATCACTCCGGAGCAGAGGATCATGCGAAAATTCAAAATGCCGGTCACGTGGGATACTAGAAAAGTGATGTTTTCGTCATTTTTTGTTAAAATTTCTGCTCTTCCGCGAAGAAAAGTAATTGTTTATTTCGCTTCAGATTAATATTTACTAATTTATCATGCAGATTGCGGAGAAATTACATTAATAAAAAACTCGAGAACTCTGATCAAACAATCGACCAAAGATCAAAACATACCTTTATTGAAAATAACGTCACTGTAAAGTTATCAAAGTGCCCATTTTCTGGTAGAGTATAGCCCCCCTCACCGCCTGCAAAGGTTCCAAAAAGTCCAGGCCAGATAGGGCTAAGGCAAAAATATTAACAGGATTATGTGACGGTAATGTTGCTGATTATCGAATATGAATAAATGAATTCAATATCAGGCGTACATAAATACATGTCGTGACCACCAGCAATGTTTAAACACCACAAAACACCATAAATATCATAGTTTGATGTAAACACGAATCCCACAAATAATGTAGACATATTAAACAACAAGGACACAGGACAATTGTATTTTTGTAACTTTGTGGTCAGTCATATTGCCAGATCTATGAGGATATTTAGTTTACATATTCGGAATCACTGGATTATTGTATATAATGGTATATTGTGTTGATTCTGTATGCAACATTTTGTATGAGCATGATGACTGGAGCAAATAAAATAAATATTGGATTTGAATATATATTGTACAACTGTGTGGCGCTATTGATAATCGATTCCGAACCCAATATAAAAGAGAAGGGCTATTGTACTGTATTTGTTTCACCGCACACTGTCACAATTTGTCACATTTCATGAACTGCAAAGCAAAACAAACACTGGATGAGCGCAAAGACCAACGTGAAGGCAACAGGGTCCATCGAGGCAATATGGCAGGGGAATACATCACTGAATATCGTAGGGCCGGATGCCAAGCTCAATTTTGAATTTGTTGGACGTTAATTTCACTAATGATAGTTAACCTGGGATTGAGGGTTCTCCACTAGCATGTCCAACCAGGGATGTGGAAGTCACATTCCCCGCAAATAATTTGATTTCACGTGCTTGAAATATTGGGGAATGGAATAGAGTATATTGATGGAAAACCTGGAATACTGCTTGTGACATTAGGCCCCTTCCCATCCCCACCTCCCCCTGAGAGGACGCCCCCACCCAAATCAACAAATTAGCGACAGAAATGAGACCCTGTGTGCGTAGTTGTACCAACGTGCTTGTGATTTTGTGCTATAGGCCTTACACATCAACACTTCATATTTTGTATGTGTACAGTATAGCATCATCATTGACAGAATCCTCCACAAAACACACCTGATTTTACCGACACACCGTTCTGATCTGTCTCATCATCATTTGATGAGGATTCAATGCGCTCGGTATAATTTTGTATACTGGTGTTACAGGTCACCTTCACCATAATGTATCAATGACCTTGGACCTGTACATGTATCACATTCATATTGAATGGTGATGACTTATGGGAATATTGCCCATATGGAACAAATGGCTGGATACCAGCAAATAAAAAGTACATCATTCTTTAGATAACGACTTTACAACGAATATTATGGATTAAGAATGCTGATCAGAAATACGGATTTGATATTTTTGGAACATCATGATGTCTTGCCGGCATCATTGAAAACTGTTGACCGCTTCTCTCTTGCAGGAAACAAGCCTATGTTTATGTATACTATGATTGTCGTTTTGAATTTGGTGCTAATAATGTTATATGGAATATGGAATAGGTCTTTGGATTATGGACGCGGATATTCTCTAATGGGCGACGGCTGAATTATGAATGACGGACCAGACGCTTGTAATTCATGTTAATCATAAACAACATACATTAATAATACTATCAAATAATTATGTTTATTCCTTGTCAACATCAATGTATTACAGACAATATTATGACTGAATCATGGTAACAGATATTCAAGGGTATATATGTCTACACTAAACTGAAGGAGACCCATGATGCTTATTATATTATGTTGTAAAACTCCACTTGCTAATCTCGATTATGTTGCTTATTGTGAAAATAAATTTGGTATGATTGTACATTGCCCTCAAATTAGAAATATCTTCAGTAGCTAAAGTTAAGCCAATGATAATAATATATAACACCATGGTATTGTTGTAATATCACCCATCACTGATTGTAATCTGTTAACATAGAAAGGTACACATACTTGAAAACATGTTCTTGTATGTATTAATCTTTGGCTAAGAATTAATGTAATGAGATACATATACCTGTTCTTTGTGTTATTCTGTATGCAGTTCATTCTGTATGTATTTTATACATGTACATATACCAGAAGTGGAATTAAAATTTAAATAAAATAATCAAATATGTTCGGTTTTTACCTCTACTCAGGAAATGAAGTATTTGTCTCTAGTAGCTAAATCATTTTAGACACATTCAAGTCCTTACCTGGTCAAGGGAGATAATTTTGCAAAAAAAGTGTATAGATTTACACTGGTGCAGAACAGAAAGTTTTATGACCTTTGATGATATTTGTGGAGCATGCTGCATGACTTAGATCTGATATTATCCAAACAATCCCATTCCACATGATACTGTTACAACACATATAAGGGAAGTGGGAAGAGGTGCCGACATACTGACAGTCACATGACTTCACAGTATAGTCTTCTGGTTAACTTATTCCAAAGCACATACCAAAAATCTAACGATTAGTGATATGCGTCGTATCTGAGGTACGCTTTTGTTGTACCTGTTGTTGCCATAGTACCGATAAACTAGATCTGTTCATTTATGTGTTCTAGATCCAGGAGCTATTGGGAGCTGCAGGTTTTGTAAAAGTTAGATCCAATTATTCTGAGTGAAGGAAGTCCGGCATGGTTGTTTTAAGTTAGAACCTTGGAAATGTCGGACCGATTGACACATGTATCACTCTGCAGGTGGTCATTACATGCGTAATGTTTATTTCCTGAGGAATCAGCTGATAGCCATGTGGGCGGGGTGATTGGGGGTTGCACAATATTATGTGACCAATCACTGGCTCTGATTTTCACCACCTCTGTCGTTCCACACCTTTCTGTCACAGCTGAACAAATCGATAGTCTGTATTGGTTTTTCCAGTTCATCCAGTACATCCATTGTGTAACAGTCCTGTTGCGTCTGATATCAGAAGTGCTGAATCCATGACCTGCAGGGTTGAATCAATTGTATACATTCAATATCAAAACTCACTTCACTGAAAATGTTTATGGCCTCATTATATTTCATTATTTCGTCATACACAACACGATGTAATCAATTATACCAGTTCTCACCTTTCATACGTGTACTTAATAGTACTGGGACCTGACCATGTTACAGGAATTTGCAAAAGTATGAAATGAGAACTGAGTACTATGAGAACTTAATCCAATCTATGAGTTATCAATAATATGAATCCTGAAGAAGGATGATGGATCTTGACCACTGGTTGGATTGGAGTTCAATGATGTTCATGTTAGTGGCATGAGCATGATAAGAATCCAGGATATTATAATCTAGAACAGGATTGTTCATATCAGTAACTTCTCTATGGAGCAATGTTTTGGGAAAGGTTCTCTCCATGCTATCAGTCAAAAATCTCATTAATGTATGCCTACATGTGGAATGTAGAAACTCCTTTGGTTAACTACAATTCAGAATAAGTTTTCGGAATCCCAGGTTTTAACAAGCAAATTATTTTTCATCCAAAGATATCTGATGGTGTATGTGCAGACTTGAAGATTGTGTGAAATACTAATGGCCTGCCATAATACATCAGTAATAATACATGTAGTAGGATACATATTAGCTGGACTTGAGGGATTTTGTGGCATACAAGTGTCACAGCACACAATGTGGATGTCACTAAACTATTGGGATAAATGAAAAGAAGAGGTTTACAACTTGTCAAACAAGAAGTATATTATGTATATTATTTATCAGCTTTATTAAATCAGTTTACAGGCTCACGCAGGTAGATCAACTTGGTGCTTCTGCAAAATTAAACCATTATTCAACTGTTTTCACTCGTTCATTTTAAATGAACTGTAAAGCTGAAAATGGTATCCTGAGGCAAAGTAATTTGATAAGTTCAAGAATAATTTTTAATTCAGTGTATTGAAATGTTAATTGACATGTATGCTGCTTGGGGATAAACCTTTGAACTGGGAATTGGGACACAGACACAGGTGGTTTGACAAACTGACAAACATTAAACTGTGATTTGATGCTTCATTACAATAATGCTGGTAGATATTTGATAAATGCACAAGAAATTAATGCCAAAATAAATAGCCCAACAATCCCACCCCCACAAAGAAATATAATTTATCAGCAAAATTTAGAATAACTGTTTTTTTAACAACCAGGCTGGTGGGTATCATCAACTGAAAGAAAAAAAAGCATCAGTAAAATCAGGGCATCGTCGATTGTGCTGTTGTCTTCTAGTCAGTGCGTGCATGACCTCCCGTGTATTTGATATGCAACAAGAACAACTTGGACTAGTCGGTTGGCTTCGACAGAAGTCATCAGCAGACAAATACTTTGCGATATATAGAAATGGGGACTGATGTACTAGGAATCATTGTGTTGTAATGACATAAAATGGCGGCAATAAACTTACCAGAAAAACGGTAAAAAATCGCATCGTTTATCTCTACAAGTTGGAGAGCCGCCATGTTGAATCTCCCGCTGGAAGCGGCCAACTTAACTCCCATTACGTGTAACTCGTGAAGCATGATGGGAGATGGGAACCCGACTACATAAGCAAGGCCCATTGAAATGCATTGCAATGAGGGTTCCCCATTATTTCAAAAGTGTCCAAAAATGTGGCCTCAAAATTTCGTCGGGAACCATGGCAACTCCTATTGGAAATCACATGAGTCGTGGGTTCCACATATGACAATTTTATGGCGGAAGATTTCACGTTGCTCTCCTAGACCTCCGTCTGATCGACGGAGGTAAAAATAAAGAACAAATGTGTCCTGGAACCTAGACTCAATGTTCCACAGATTTTGAACTATATTACTATGAAGACAGAACTACCGTACAATAATTGTTGATATTCCTCTCCTCATCAGATTGGCGGTATAACATTACGTGTACACAGCCATTGTCCATCAGCTGTTCAACAGTTACGTTAGAGTTATTTCCCCTTAATCGGATCTTTTGCGTTGGAGCAATCACCTTACTTGGCTAAAATCATACCCCAAACACCATTCAGATGTTCGGATAGAATTTCGGCCCGAGTCCACACGGCCGAACGAGACATCACAGGATATTAAGAGCGGTATTTGTCCATCTATCATTTTTCAATTCTGTTTCATGCCTCGGTTGACCATAGCAATAATTGTCCAGCTGATATGTACGACGCACCGTTAGTGCCACAGTAAATAATGAAAATACCGGTACTGATAGTACTGATGTCTGGTTTCCGCATTCTCATGCCATCAGACTGCGTTCCACACACAGTCAGATATACCCTCTGATTGCACTGGGAGTTGAGTGCGTGGCGCGCAACTTCTGCGCTTGTGGCTCTCGGCCAGTCGACATAGTCCGCTTAAATACAGCGGAATGGATTCAGCATGTCACTGCTAAACAAGACGTGTTTTCCAATGTGTTATTGTGTAATGATTTAGCACAAAACTTGTTAATTCATTTATAAGGCAGATACATGCTCCCGGCGTCGATCAAAATAGTCACATACCGAATGCACATGTGTGCGCGTGTGTATTCGGGGTGGGGGGAAGTGTGTAACACCGACTTTTGACGGGCTTCAAATTCTGACAATTGGAGAATGGGTTTCCGTTGATACATAAAATTGAAAAGCACGAACACCTAGCTCTAACCTCTTCTACAATTCTATAAAACCTGGAATCCGCGCCTGTCTGTGCAGTGACCTGAGAGTTCAGCTGATCAGCTACTGGTTCATATAATTTCACTTTGGCCTATTTGTTAACACAGGAGAATATTTTGAACTGGTCATCACTAAATAACTGAAGACACGGGTCACGGTACGCACCGGTTTTTCTTCGTTCTCTCAATAATGTGCAAAAGACGGATTGGTTGTAACATTTGTATTGCAATTTGTAAAAGTGCATAGATCACTTTAAGCAAGAGTCTGGCCAACTTTGCTTGTTGAATTTGGTTATTTATTTAATGTTTGCCAATACTTTTGAGGAGTATGTAATCAAATGTCAAATGCCAAATTTGATACCAGGTAAATTAAAGCAAGATATTCAACTCCAAGATTGTCATCTCCAAGATTTTCAAGTCCAAGATTTTTAACTTCCAGATATTCATCTCTCAAGATTTCTCAAGACTCTCAAGACAAATGTGAATTTGACAACAAAAATCTCAATTCAAATATATAGAAAAGCTAAGAATCTGGGAAAAAATATAATCTGTTGATTCTTCATGAAGTAAATCACATTAACTTATTTATCAGCAATACGAGGGATTTTAAAAATTATCCGATAAACAACAACAACTCGTGTTCACCGCGAAAAGTTGTTTATATCATACCTGGACTGTATTATTTTACAGACTTCATGTAATCGCCAGAGTCGGTATACACGTTAAGATTTCATAAGTTGTGATGTGCGTATGCAATAAAGAATCCTGACTAATATATCTAAAACTCAGTAGTCTGCTGTTTTCCAACTTCTGTTATACTTGGAAAATAAGCGGCATCTCAACGAAGTTGATAGCGGTATCCTGTTCCCAGGTCATACACCGATATCAAGAACTCGCTGGCCGTTTGATCGCTGACCGTTTGGAAGACTAAGCTGGACGACTCTGGGAATAGGGTAAGCCTACGGAGATTTACCGCCGCAGAGTGAATACATACAACATAATCCCATATAAAAGGGACCTATAGATATTGGTACGATAATACTATCACTACTTCTCACTGGGTGTATCACGATCTCTACAGTCCAGTAAATTTATGTGCATTAATATCAGCTGTCCACTGTTAAAAATGCAGGTCGATGTTGAAACAACTGTGGATTTCATTATGCACGACCGAATCACTGAGGCAGTGGGCTGAGGTCATGAAGCGGTCACGCAATTGTAGTACACACGTCTAAATCGACAGACCGCAGGCACTGAGATCCAGTAATCCGTTATAAAGAATTACGTTTGTATTATAACGAATTATACCCAAAATTCCGTTATGACGATTCACTAATTCCTTACAACGACATACTAAGCTGTTATAACTGATTGACTAATTCGTTATAATAATCCTTTTTAACCAATTAGTGATACATTATAACGGATTAGTAATTCGTTATGATGCATTAGTAATTTGTTATAACGGGTTAGTAATTCGTTATTACGTATTAATGAACGTAATTCATTATAACGGATTAGTAATCCGTTTTAACGGATTCGTTATAACGGATAACTGGATCTCAGTTTTTTATTTACTGTGGCACGAACAGGGCGTCGTATTTGTGAGTGTAGGCATACGAAAAGCATTTCCCCGAACTCCAAAACTGAGTTGGAAGGGGTGGGGGGGGGGGAGTCGGTGGGATTCAATCCGATCTGCCGCGTCGAAGTTGAGCCGCATTGTAATGGTCAACTTTCACTATCCAGGACAGGGACATAAGTAGATTGAGTCTGTCAAACGGAGCATGCGCTGTTGGCATCATATCGGCACTATTTAGGTCTTGATGTTTGTGGTGGAATTATAGAAAAGGAGTTAGAACACACCTGTTCATATTTTGTGTTTACTATCACAGACATGGGTGTGAAACGAAATGAATAAGCAAAACAATAATATACACAGCCAGAAAAAAATGTGGCAGCTATCATCGAAAAACGTGGTGACAGCATCACCAAGGAAAGGTTAGGATTTAGAGCCATCACCTTTTATCATCATCACGCATTTCCATCATCACCATTGAATGATGTAGTCATCACCATGTAAGGGTAATGATCAGTGAGGTTCAGCGGTGCGCGGCTAGTGATCACCAGCGAGGCGCCATGGACCACTCGGACACCGAAGGCCTCAATTCTCAAAGGGTAATGACCTAAAATTTACACCCATTGGTAATCACCCGCAAATAATGAAGAACTGGCCTCATCACCATTAGTAAGTGATGAACGGAACCCATCGCCATTTCCCATCACATTGAGGGGTAATGACCAGGCCGAATCACCATTGAAATATTGCGATCCATCACCTTTTTTTCCGGCTGTGTCTTCACAGTAAGTAAGTTAAATATTCTCGACATAATCAACTTTCTCCTGCTATCTCTCGTGATGTCGCAAAATATAAAACATTCATCGTGTTTATATAAGAAACAAAACTGGCGCTATTAACAATCGTCAGCCTTGAACGCTGCTTGATGCCTCTTCATATGGTAGTTGAGTGTTTGTTTGGATTGTTGATATGGTTTCCTGAGAACAAAGAGAATAAATTCTGCAATTTTGAGTAGGTATTTATTGTGAACTGCATTTTGCTGCCCAGACACGGTCTCAAGCATTAATCAACAATTGTGTACAAATTATATATATATAAGCACTGAATGTTTTGTTATCTATTAAGGCAACCACGACAGTGTGACGGTGCCTTAGACATGTTCGATTTGTTCGAACACGTGTATATTGAGACTGCAATATTGGAGATGATGATATGGACTATCAATAAGATACCCTGTATAAACAATGAAAACCGCTTATTGAAGGATTTATCATAAAGACAACGGTTTTGATCAGTTTGCTGACCATCTGTATCTCGGGAATTCACAGTAAGTACATAGTGATGACTGGACACACCGAACTACTATAATGCAAAGTAGTATATTACATTACCTGGCTTGTTGTTAAACCCAGACATATGTATGGGGTAACATATTAAACGTTTAATTGACTCTTTCTGGGAGATGAGTCTAACAATTGCATTTGATAAGAAAATTGCGCCTATTGATACTTTTCATAAATAAGCGTCACCAAATCGAAGTATAAAATGATATATAGCACTTCTTGTTTTTATTGTGGCATCCGCAAACTAAATTTTAAATGGTATAGAATGAACAATTCTGACCACTATTGGTGATTATTCATATCAGTGCATAGCAAAACGAGGGTTCAGCGTCTGGTGAAAACAGTCATTCATGACCATAGACAGGAAGCCAAGATTATTGCTCAATTGAATGTTAGCGGGCACTGGTACTAGATATAGTAGTACTGGCCGTTACTTACCAAGTTTTGGCATACGTAATATATAAGTTTAGTCTTATTATGGGACACTGTCATCACATCAAGTTCGCTGAAAATCGCAAACAATCATCTCAGAAAAAATAAATATCACACATCGACCAAGATGTAGGATTGCGGACAGTGACTATATCATGTTATCCCTTGGATCGACCTGGCGCATATGACTGGACCAGATATGCTGATAACATCCGAATATATCCTACGTATATTTCAAGGATGACCAGTGATTCTCTAGGATGTAATCTTTGTGTACCTCAGCCACCTCCCGATAAAGACTGTTTTCGATCATTAGTTCAGTCAATATGTGAAAAAGTGTGCATTTTTTCATGAAAGCAAGAAATTTGGCACATAGGTACATCGTGGTCTGGGGAGCATTTTTAGATATGAAGCCACCGCGAACTTTCCCTATGTAGGCCACAGCGGCTGAAGCCCATAATATCATCTACAATCCGGCACTATTTTATCTGTTTGGAAATATTTTTGTTGGTCATTTGTCAGAATATGGATAGAAAATCCCATATCAATGTAAGACTCGTCATATGACTATCTCGGGTTTCGAATTGGCGACCACAGAAAAGCATATTTTTTAAAAGTTATAAACATGATTTGGAAATAAAACCTTCCATAAACACGTCTCGCATCTTAGCCTACACTACCTTAGAGTATGCTCGTCACATCGACATTTCAGATCCATATAATTACTAAATTATTGTTATGCCGTAGGGAGCTCCGTATACGTATACGACAGTCTTCAAGAATCTTCAAGTTGATGAAAGTGCAAGTTCTCATCAGGGCTCGGCGTCTATCACTTTAGAACTATTAATATAATCATAATATAGATCATAATGTGAATACATAATATACATTCTTCCCTCTCGATACAATATTACAAAGTACATATAGTAGATCGTCTGTACGGTCTTGGGGGTACAGTAATATACCCGTGCACATCATGTGAATATCTTAGAGTGTGGCAAATAGACCCGCATTGTCATATAGAACTTACCTTATTACAGAAAATGCAAACTACACTTCTCATGTGAACTCCCGTCCCCTGGATCAATAGAGACACAGCGTACATACGATGGAATGATCAAATGCTAATGTGAACTTACCACATCACCTGACACAACAGAGACACCAGAGAGTATACGATGGAATGTTCGAATGCATTGAAGCGTATCTTCGTATAGTTTTACCCAACACAATAATTACACGAAGTTACGGTAGTCCAAATCCGGGAAGTTGAATGCTACATGTTATTCGAGTTAGCATCCAAGGCTTTTCAATCCAATCTGTCCCCATCCCCGGATATTCACCGGAAATTCAGGAGAATAAAAGGGGATATACTCACTCTCTGGCATGGTTTGCTATTTCCACAAAAACGTATGCTATAATGAGGTGAGAATGATCATAGAAGTGAACATAAATGGAACACGAATATTTTTCTCGATTTCCACTTCTCGAATAAGTACATATATTACCACAATGTTTCGCTGATTATGTTCCCAGAGTTTTGAAGTGAATCCACTTAGACATTTTATACATATGAACTATATTTCTAAAGTATTTAAAGAAAGTGTCATTATTTTTAGAATAGTGTATAATTTGGCAAATATTGCATGAAAATATGCCAGCTGTTAAAAATATGATCCTGGGTTGAAAGATACGGCAAAGTGAAGTTATACGAGCCAGTAGCTGATCAGCTGAAAACACGGGTGACGGCACGCACAGGCTTTTCTTTGTTCTCTGAATAATGCGCAAATTGGTTGTAACATTTGTATTGCAATTTGTAAAAGTGCATAGATCACTGTAAGAAGGAGTCTGATCAACTTTGCTTATTGAATCTTGCAATTAATTAAATGTTTGCCAATTCTTTTGAAGAGCATGTAATAACAAATTCAAATGCCAAATTTCAACATTTTAACTCTGGTATGTACAGTATAGTATCGTGTATATGTATGATATCGGGTAAATTAAAGCAAGATATTCAACTCCAAGATTGTCATCTCCAAGATTTTCAACTCCAAGATTTTTAACTTCAAGATATTCAACTCTCAAGATTTCTCAAGACTCTCAAGACAAGTGTGCATTTGATACCAAAAACCTCAATTCAAAAGAGAGAATAGCTAGGAATCTAGAAAAAAATATAATCTGTTGATTATTCATGAAGTAAACAACATTAACTTATTTATCATCAATACAAGGGATTTTAAAACATAGCAGAAAATCTCGCAGGCAAATTCGTAAAAATTATCCGATAAATTACAACAAGAACAACAATTCGTGTTGAATAGTTCACCGCGAAAAGTTGATTATGTCAGTAGTTTTACAGACTTCATATAATCGCCAGAGTCGGTACACACGTTATGATTTTACATGTTGTGATGAGCGTATGCAATAAAGAATCCTGTCTAACGTATCTAAAATTCAGTAGTTTGCTGTTTTCCAACTTCTTTTATACTTGGAAAACAAGCGATATCTCGACGAAGTTGACAGCGGTAGCCTGCTTCCAGGTCATACACCGATATCAAGAACTCGCTGGCCGTTTGCTCGCTGACCGTTTGGGAGACTAAGCTGGACGACTCTGGGAATAGGGTAGACCTACGGAGGTTTACCGCCGCAGAGTGAATACATACAACATAATCCCATATAAACGTAGCCTATAGATATTGGTACGATAATACTATCACTAATTCTCACTGGGAGTATCACGATCTCTACAGTTCAGTCAATTGGTGTGCATTAAAATCAGCTGTCGACTGTTAAAAATGCTGGTCGATGTTGAGACAACTATGCATTTCATTATGCACGGCCGAATCACTGAGGCAGTGGGCAGAGGTGATGAAGAGGTCACGCAATTGTAGAGCACACGTCGAAATCGACAGACCGCAGGCACTGAGATCCAGTAATCCGTTATAAAGAATTACTAATGCATTATAACGAATTATATCCAAAATTCAGTGATAACGAATCACTAATCCGTTTTAAAGACATACTAAGCTGTTATAACTGGTTGATTAATTCGTTATAGTAATCCTTTTTAACCAATTAGTGATTCGTAATAACGGATTAGTAATTCGCTATAATGGATTAGTAATTTGTTATAACGGATTAGTAATTCGTTATAACGGATAACTAGATCGGGAGGTGGGGGGGATTGGTGGGATTTAATCTGATCTGCCGCGTCGAAGTGGAGCCACATTGTAAAGGTCAACTTTCACTATCCAGGACAGGGACATAGATAGATTGAGTCTGTCAAACGGAGCATGTACTATTGGCACTATTTAGGTCTTGATGTCGGAGGACTGGTCTCCAAGTTTATGGTGGAATTATAGAAATGGAGTTAGAACACATCTGATCATATTTTTTGTTTGCTATCACTGACATGGGTGTGAAACGGAATGAATAACCAAAACAATAATATACACAGCCAGAAAAAAAGGTGGCAGCTATCACCCCAAATGGTGGTGACAGCATCACCAATGACAGCATCACCAAGGAAAGGTTAGGATTTAGAACCGTCACCTTTTATCATCATCACGCATTTCCATCATCACCCTTGAATGATGTAGTCATCACCATTTAAGGGTAATGATCAGTGATGTTCAGCGGTGCGCCTAGTGATCACCAGCGAAGCGTCTTGGACCACTCGGACACCGAAGGCCTCAATTCTCAAAGGGTAATGACCTAAGACGTACACCCATTGGTAATCATCCACAAATAATGAAGAACTGGTCTCATCACCATTAGTAAGTGATGAACGGAACCCATCGCCATTTCCCATCGCATTGAGGGGTAATGACCATGCCGAAGTACCATTGAAATATGGCGAGCCATCACCTTTTTTTCCGGCTGTGTTTTCACTGACCTCGGAGTATAATAATATCTATATATGATGGGCATCGATTTTAGGGTAAGCTAATTATTCTCGATATAATCAACTTTCTCCTGATATCTCTCGTGATGTTGCGAAATATAAAATATTCATCGTGTTTATATAAGAAACAAAGCTGGTACTATTAACAATCGTCAGTCCTGAACGCTGCTTGATGCCTCTTCATATGGTAGTTGAGTGTTTGTTTGGATTGTTGATATGGTTTCAAGAAAGCAAAGAGAATAAATTCTGCAATTTTGAGTAGGTATTTATTGTGTACTGCATTTTCTGCCCAGACACGGTCTCAAGCATTAATTAACAATTGTGAACAAATTATATATATACGCACTAAACGTTTTATTATCTATTAATGCAAACACGGCAGTGTGACGCCGCCTTAGACATGTTAGATTTGTTCGAACACGTGTATATTGAGATTACAATATTGAAGACGATGATTTGGACTATGAAATGAACGCCGATACTCGAAAGGACACCTTGTGTAAACGCGGAAAATACTTATGGGAGGACTTATCATAAAGACAACGGTTCTGATCAGTTTGCTGAGCATCTGTATCTCGGGAGTTCAGAGTAAGTAGATATAGGGATGACTGGACACACCGAACTACTATCATGCAAGGTAATACATAACATTACCAGACTCGTTCTGTATCCAGGCATATGTTGTGTATAACATATTGAACGTCTTATAGCCTCGTTTTGGAAGCGCCAAATTTTGCGGGAAAAGAAAATGATCTCTATTGATAATTTTCATAAACATTCGTCACCTAATCGAAGCTTAATGATGCTCTATGGCATTGCTTGGATTTTCCTGGCTACTCTGGGGATTCGTTCATCATGATGACCCTTAACATCGCATAGCCCCAAATGGCCAAGATATCGACATGGTCGAACCTTGACATCACAAGGACAGTTGCGAAGTCAATGGTCGTTATGTCGACCCTTGGCGTCGCATTGCGACGTTGAAGGTCAATGCGAAGTTAAGGGCTCCAACGCTGCCCTCTGCAATCCCACTGCTGTGTATTCGTGTTGATTGTGTTGCAAACGATTGTGAATGTGACATTCTGACATTTTTGCTCAAATGAAACACGTAGTTATTAAAAAAGAAACAATATTTTAGATTGAAATTTTAGTTACTTTCCACGTCAGAAAGCAATGTTATTCAGAACTTGACGCTCGATCTGTTTGTACAAAGGAATCGGACGAATAAGAGATAAAAAAAAATATATTTACTCGTCACAGGAAATTGCGCTAATGTCTGTTTGGGATCATCTTAATTGTATCAGCACGCGGGATAAATTTATTCATTCGATGCCATGATGTATAAATATATTAATTGTTTACAGCAGTAAAAATATTTGAAATGCACCTCACAGCTGTGCCCCAGTGAGTGAGAACGTGTTGATCAAACATATTTCGTCTGCTCATTATGCCTCCCTCCAACCAACAAAAAGAAGAAAAAACTGCATGTCACTAGCATGCCAGATATCTAGAGTCTGTCAGTTGTCCGTCAATCCCCTATACCAACTCCGTATTCTATCATATAGAAAAGAGCATGAAGTGTAATCCGATCCTTTCCTTGTAGATCCCAATAAAGCATCATGTGAGCTAGGATGTCGAAATTGAGAGTTCTGAGACTGGTGTACGAAATATAAACTACTTTCAGAACGGTGTACGGAATAATTTTTCAAAGAATACAGAAAAATGATTTGGACTCAAGAATGAGACCGAAAAGCGAAAAGTTAGCTTGAAGGTTGTATGAGAAATAAAATTAGCTTATCACGCTGTACGAAAATACACCTATCCTCGTATATGTATATACATGTACATCACTCTCTAAAACATATTTCACTCAAGTGAAGTGGAAATTTATCCCACTCAAAACTGAGTTGTTTTTCAGTGATGTTTGGGTGAACTTCACTCAACTTGAGTTAATTTAACTCATATTGAGTGACTCTCACTCATGTTTGGTAAGACTGGGTCAATTTCGACTCAAGTTTGAATTTCAGTCAAATTTTCAAAGAGAGCATCGTATTTCATGCGTTAGAGTTAGCTAAATGAAGTAATATTCTTTCGGGACGATGTTTACACCAGTACTCTCGTGATGTCGAAAATATAGATTTAGTGGGAAGTTACAACATACATGTACCGTTCGTAATAGATTATAAATCCTGTGGAACTTATTGGACTATTCAAACAAATATAGGCACCGGTGATCACAATTCTCTACTTGAGGCTTAGTCATCAACATAACACAACCAGAAAAATGGTGTTGGCCCAACACCCTTTGTTGGTGTTCAGGGCTGATCAGCACCATACCGTGGTGTTATGAAATGGTGTTGCCCAATGTGAACGCTAAAAATGGTGTTCAAAACCAAATAATAATGTTGGTCAACATCAATAAAGGGTGTTGAAATTGGCTCGGTCCCATATTTTGGTGTTCACTGACAGGTGCTACTGGTGTTGGCAAACACAAATAAAGGGTCGGTGTTGCAGATATATGGTGTCTGCGCAAATTGAACACCATTTATTGGTGTTTTAGCTCAACACCTCTGTTTTGTGTTGATCCATTTTTCTGGCTGTGTAGTTCAAAGAAGAACATCAGTATATACCGGAATATGTTTTAAGAGTTATGTTAAAACCTGTGGTATGTGACTTGAAATTAGACCATTTGTGATCGTATGAAGAAGTACTGGTCGAACATAGAACAACATACCTATCTTTTGATTCCGGCACTGGGTGAAAAATAAATTTTCCGTTGTCCCAAAACTTGCCTGAAAATGCCTGGAATTTGTCCTTATCCCTGTTTCCGACGAGTGTCGGTTTCTGTCGAGTTTCAGGCAAGCGGAAAACCAGGGCGAAGCCGATTCGATGTGCAACTTATTTCGTAAATTTGTATATTCAGCCATACAGCAAGTCCCCAGTTAAGCGATTAGCGCGACGTTACATACTGTTTTCAGATTATGGAATACGAGCACAAATTTACGTCAGGCTGAGCAACGGTGAGCCAATCTTTTTTTAAAAATCATGTTGGTAATGGACATCAGACTGACCATCTGGAACATATGATGTTAGCTACTCGATGTTGCTTGTTTGGACCTTATCTCGTACAACTTTGATTACCCTACTCTTACATTTCAGATAACATAGCCTTGAACAAACACGCCACACAATAAACAGATTTTTACTCCAGAACCACACACAGTGCCGGTTTTGCTGTTGATGGGAACAACTCTACTCTGCTCATACAAGATAATCAATGTACTCATACAACGTTCGAGACGGCGCCATGGTGGTCCGTGGATCTGGGCACAGTGTACACAGTAAACTCTCTACGTATCTTCAATCGTGAAGATTGTTGTAAGTAGGTCTTCAAATCTTCTGTATAATATTGTCAGGTTTCCCCTTACATTGAAACACCCACTAAAATATATCCTCTCACGACAGAGTTGGTGAAACACTACGAAAAGGCCTACACTCTGTAAGGTAATATGTATTCTTGACGGAATTAGGAAATAAAATCTTGCTTACAGATTATTGAATTCGGTTTGTTTGTCAACATCGAGGTTGATTACAGGTTTGATTCACCTAATCCCGTCAAGAATACAGATTGACTACATTATGTTGGAGGTTTGATTCACCTTTCACATTACGTGTTCGCACATCCAGGTGGCCGGGTATGCACATTCCCGGTATAACTAGCATCCAAGTCACTCGGGTGTGCCTGCCAACTCTGAATACTCTTGATCTTTTACGGTTTCAGGGGCCCAACAAATAGTTGGTTTAAAAGCTATCTCTCAAACAGACAACAACGTGTTTCATATAATAATGCATTATCCTCTTCTGAGTTAATTACGTGCGGTGTGCCACAAGGATCCATCCTCGGCCCGCTTCTCTTCCTCCTGTATATCAATGATATCGATAAAGTTTCTGATTTACTCATGACTATCCTTTTTGCAGACGACACTAGCGTTGTACTCTCGGGTAAAAACATCATGGATCTCATAGACACTATGTCTAACGAGCTGGACAAACTCCATAGCTGGTTTTCTTCCAACCGTCTATCTCTGAACATTAAAAAAACCAAATATATGTTAATAAAATGTAAAAATACATCTGATCCCTTGCCCCCTGTTCACATTTCTGGAACATATATTGAACTGGTGAATAATTTCAAATTCCTTGGCATCCTGTTTAATGATGTTCTGAACTGGACAAATCATATAGATTATATTTGCAGGAAGGTGTCGAGAAACATAGGTATAATTAATCACATAAAAAACTCTATAAATAAGAAAACACTTTACATATTATATTACTCTCTGATCTTCCCTTATCTATCGTACGGAAATATTCTATGGGGAAATACGTACTCAAGCCATCTAAATCCGTTGTTTCTGCTACAAAAGCGTGCTGTAAAAATTATATCACTTTCCAATAAACGTGATCATACACTTCCAATTTTCCTCTCGCTGCAAATTTTGCCACTTCTTCAACTGAACCAATATTCTTGCTTACGTCATGTCCACAAGTTTTTATATAATCTTGATCAATTACCAAACATCTACCAAACCTACTTCATCAGGCAATATGCTATTCATCAATTTCAAACAAGAACCCGCAACACCAATCTCTACAGACCATTTCACTATTCCAACTTATCTTATTACACTCTCAAGTGCTCAGGTCCTCGGGAATGGAACAAACTTCCCTCTTACTTAAAAACAATTGATTCCTCGTCACTCTTCAAGTCAAAGGTTAAATCCTATCTTCTTGAAAAATGTAGTCAATTTTGATGATCCTTCGTATTAAGCTGTGTACACATCGCATCGTTTTTTGGCTCAACTCACCTATTACATTCGCTCAACCTAATTAGTTAAATATCTAGGGATAGAACAAGCCCATCTGGGCTTTATTCCCGCCATCCACATTTCTAGAACTGTCAATCTCATGTTATCATATACATAATATATATAATTTTTTTTTCTTTCCCTTATATGATTGACACTGAATATGTATTTCTTTATGGATATTTGGTGAATAAAATCTAATCTAATCTAATCTAATCTCTTGCCAACTTCCACCTAACCAACCACGCCCTGCAATAACTCAACCCCCTGCAGAAACTCAGTCCCCAAACTCCAAATATCTGCGCCAACCAGCAAGCTATTTCCAGGGGTATATCCTGTCATCACGGAGCAGATACTCTCCCATGATTGGAAGACTCCATGTGGGAAACTGATGCTGGGTCGACATCGGTCCTCACAGACTAGTCTTTCGTGTTAAATGCCGTCATTTTCATGTGACGATGATGCAGCTCACCAATTGTACGAGTTGTCACAGCGACACAGCTCACCAATTAACAATATACGAGTTGTCAGAGCATTCATTCATAGCTCTCTAGATTTGTATCTAATACCGCTTATGCCGGTGCTAGGGGCCGTGTGGTCATATCATCCAAGTTGCCACATGAACAGGTACCATAAAAGCGTACCTGAGATACAACACATATCATGAATCGTTAGATTCTTGGTATGTGCTTTAGAATAGGTTAACCAAAAGACTATACTGTGAATTCATGTGGCTCTGTCAGTATTTCGGCACCTCTTCCCACTTCCCTTATATGTGCTGTAATTTTTACCTGTATATGGCGAGATTCTGCTGGTGGACGTTTGGTCCATGAGGTGCGCCCCCTGTACAGACCTTTTGGTCTTCGATACATATTGGCATTTGTGGGAAGTTGATGGTGGGTCGACATCGGGCCTTACAGACTAGTCTTTTGTGTTAAATGCCGTCATTTTCATCTGACAACGATACAGCTCACCAATCCCCAGAGTACGAGTTGTCACAGCGACGCGGCTCACCAATTACCAATTTCGATTTGTCAGAGCATTTCCATCATAGCTCACTAGATTTGTATCTAATACCGCTTATGCCGGTGCTAGGGGCCGTGTAGTCCGGTCATTCAAGTTGCCACATAAACAGGTACAATAAAAGCGTACCTGAGATACAATACATATTACGAATCGTTGGATTCTTGGTATGTGATTTGGAATAATTTAACCAGAAGACCAACACAGTAAGGACCCGGATGTTCATTGTACCATCACTCATATATGGTGATCAATTACTTGTCTGAAAAATTGAAGGAGATCTGTAAGCTGCTGGAGATAAATAAACCTCGAACTACTTGGTATCTCTCACCTGTCAGTCAGATTACATCTTGTCAGTCAGAATCAATCATGTCAATCAGAATAAATCATGTCAGTCACAATAAATCATGTCAGTTAAATTAATCATGCCAGGAAAAATATGTGCACATTCATGCATGGTTAGACTGACAAGCGACAAAATGAAACGGCGGAATAGAAACACAAAATTATGTCAATGACTAGTTACCACTTAACTTCATGCTACTGGCAACAAAAGAACAAAGTATTGTGTATGTCGATGCTCATTGACATTTGCTGCTCAACTGCTCTCGAAGAAAAAGACGAAACAATACGAACCCTACTATCTCTGTAAGTTCTATTAAGTTTGTGTCCACGACATCTATTCAAACAGCAAAAGTTTCAGTACTGCCCTAGAGTGTTAAGGCAACTGTTAAGGCCAAAAGCAGACCTCCAGGCCTACCGTCCACCAAAACATGTTCAACTGCGACGGAAACACATCATTATTTAATGTCAGGGCACCAGTGTGATGCAGGTGTACGTAAGTTTATACATTTTGTCATTTCAGGCGGTGATCGACTGGTTGGATTCAAAGTGTATGCTAGTGACTCTTACTCCCCATCAACACAGGCGTCCAGGGAGACGGAGCTATGTTACCATAGTCACGACACCACATTACCTATAGTGATTGACCTGAACTGCACCTCTGCATTGCAAGGACGATATGTGACGATCAGTCTGGAATCGGCTACAAGCAAACCTCTCACCCTATGCGAGGTGGAAATCTACGGTGAGCACTATTGAACATGTCCCATTCCGGACACCATGTGGTATTATTTTGTCTTTCAGATTCATTGACTATACACTAGAGCTAAATACTGATATTTTTGCCCGCAGAACACACTTGTTTGGAAATTCAAATTGATTTGATTACTCTTGGAGATGATCATGTTCTATAATTATTTGCTGAACATCTTTCTTTGTCATCATAATATGACGATGGAGGTGGTCATCGTATTTTTGCCGGATCTAGCTATTACCTTTCTCCATCACTAATATATTGTTATGCTAAGGCCTCATCACTCCAAATGGTGATGCTGCAGAATCCTCAGGATGTGATTTTGAACTATGGAAGACAAGAAGGGAAATCCCACGAGTTCAAGATTTCAACATGTCAGTGGATAGAACATGTCACATTTCGCTAAATGAAAAACCTTTCTAACTAATATTCTTGTAAAACATAGCCACTCAATTATTAAAAAGTTTTTATTTCTTAAGCTTGTCAATTTTTAGTGAACAGGGTTACCCAGACAGGAATCCTGTCTGCCATATGGGACTGATGGCTGGGATATTAGAGTGGGATAGCTGGTTTATAAAAAGCAAAGGGACACTCATACAAGTATGTCTGTTGGGAAGTGAGTGAGTGAGTGAATAGGATTTAACGCCGCTTTCAACATTGTTTCACTCATATCGCGACTAACCAACTATGCACCACCCAGCCAAGTTGCGTTCCTGCTACCTCAAAGAAGAAATTTTTGAAGCAGCATGGAACTCCACACCCTTCATCCACTCTATAAAACACTGAGGAAATCACAAAAAACACAGATAGGACACTTATATGGTGCAATAAAGACAAGTGATATTACAATGCAAGACATCACATTATCAAGTTCATGTTGCTTCTCAGCAAAATGCATTGATGCAACAGGATTCCGCGCCCACCCAACTGAACTGTTGGGAATCACTAATTACGTTCAACTGATCCATTGAGACAGAGGAATATTTGATCGCTTGGAAACGTCTGCATTGACTCTATACTCGAACCTTCAACACTAATTTCAGGCCGAACTTTCTTTTAAACAGGCACAGAAGTTGAACCGGTGTGTTTGGCTTGCGAAGCATCTTGGGATATCAACCCGGAATATGTCACCTCGAGCATTGCTTCCGCTGTCATTTCTTCATCGCTTCCCTATCTAGAGCCTTCACAGTCTTTCCCGGTCCTTCATACGACTGAGTGGAAGGTTCATCCAGATATTCCAATCTGCTCATGGTGTAACTGTTCCCTCACACAGCCTGTCGATCTGAACCCAGAACAGTTCATATCCAGTATCATATCTGATCTGGAAATAGACAAACAGACAGTGTCCAAAGTTCGCCGAAGTCACATAAGCGTCATGGACGAGAGGATACCAGCCAAGGATATAGGGTATTCTGGAATGGTTTTGTTTAGTATCGCGTTCGCGGTCGTATTCCTGCTGGATTTGGCAACTGGAACTCTGATAAGAGACATTCGAGGAGCACTGCATAACATACGTCAGATATTTCAACGTTAGGGATTGTGCCTAGCGTAATGTAGAACTGTTCATTGAACAACACAGTTAAAGCAGCGCGATGATCCCTTCCAATATGGCCAGCATTTCATATTGCAACACATCAAATCGAATGCTAAATATTATTCGCGTTTATTTTGTTGACTGCTATTAAAAATTCGATAATCTCCCCCACCTCCCCCATATTATTTTTCTTACCCCTTTTATTTTATTTTTTATCGCTTCCAAGTTGCGCAGATGCAATTTTCTTTGGTTTAGCAAAACAGTGTGTGCATGTTCTGTTTGTAAGCGCTTTACCCATTTCGGCCGCAAAAAAAATAGAGGAATCTGTGTAGCAATCGACTCGATATGTGATGAGAAGGATTCTAAGGGCGAAGCTAAGGTGACGTGATTACGTGCAAATGCTCCTCTTTATAACTACAAGAGTAGTATAGAGAAAATAGGTCTGGTTTCATTTGTGGAAGAGCCTACAATAAGGCGTGTGGAGAAGACCATAACTGCAGCGTGATGTCACACATTGGATTCTTGATTTTGGACCCTAAAAGTCGCTTTCGGACAGGTGACTGGCGGGTGGATGTAATAATATGACTCCAGGGTATTATAAAACTTCGGATATCTCGTACAAGTGGGGAAAACACGAACGTTACACCCAGTAAATGGATTAATGTGGGTCATACTTGGTGAGAATTGGCAGTGCAGTGTGTCTTCTTTAAGTTCTCGTGGTGCAGACTATGACTGGCGTAACGTCATGATGCAGATGCGCACTCGAGGATGAGAATGAGAATCGATCCACAATGGCCCACAATGCATTATTGCATATGACTTTGCACAGGCGTCTCGGTAGATGAATTACCGTTGTCCCTACCTGGTTATTCTCGGTATAGAATCCACGTTGTCCTATTGCGCATACCTGATTCCATAGGTGTCATTCGATGAAATCCCAGATTCTTTAACGTTCTAGATAGTGAGTTTCAGTTTCGGCTGCGCATGCGCAGCGCAACTATGATGCTATATTGCATAAAACAGGTTCCCAAGGAATCATTTGGTGAAACTCCGATGTTTCTAACTCATATGGTTGTCCGTAGAAAGTTCAATTTCCGGTATCATATTTAACAATCTACTTGTAAAATTGTCTGAATATTCGACCCGTGTTATATTTATACATCTGATCTAATTTATTATGTTGTAAATATATCCAAATTTGTGTATATTTTAGTGTATGCATTGAATCGTTGTATTGTGTTACGGTTATCATATCTGTAGTTGAGTGAACTGGGCCTGTATGAGAATGAATTTAACCCTCTATGACCTATGCTTTTTGGGACCTGTCCAGGACTGGGGGGCGGGGCAAATGCTCCCCCCCCCCCCCCCCCCCCGCCTAATTATCTTTCTTATCCCTTGGACTAGGGGGCTGAAACTTACCACACAATACCCTTGGGTCAAGCTCTACCCGAAAATGTAAAAAAAACACAATTCCAAGATGGCCGCTTTGATGACGTCACAGTGATGTCATTTTCAAAAACGGCATTTTTTTGGTCAGATATTCCGAATGTTTTATTTATGCAATTTCTCGGCAATAGCTGCATGATAAATTAGTAAATAATAATGAGATGTGAAATAAAATAAATTTTGCCCACTTTTTATCTCGGAAAAAAAGAAATTTTGAAGAAATATAACGAAAACAGTACTTTGCTGGTACCCCACTTGGCCGCCTTGAATTTACTCATGATTCTCTGTTCAGGGGGTATGCAAATAGAATCAAAATTACCCCAATATGAGAAACTATGAAGTCAAGGAATTTCAGCTCTCCACTTTTTGTTCTTCAGGAGATAGCGCAGAAAGTTTGGTAAGGGGGGGGGGGGGGGAAACTTGGCCCCTCCAGGCCTGGTAGGGTTAATCAACTAAGTTTGACTAGTTCCAGTGGTATCCTTTGATGATATGCTGGTGCCTGTGCCCGGCTAGTGATGATGATGATGATAGCTACTAGTCAGCTGACCAAAAGTGGTTTAGTTGAGGTTTTTTCGTGACCTCCTTTTCCTGCATACCTGTAACCTTTTCTAATGTGTAGCGAGGCATTATGTGCACCTATTCTGACCGGTTCGAAGCTTACACGTGAGTGCATTGAATTGCAGGTAGGTAAAACGGCAGAATTTCACCAACAAAACCTCAATTTCACGAGAATATTTCTAACTTTTCTATTTTTCCATCGAAATAAACAAATTATATCTCAACTTCCTGGTGTTAGATATGGAAGGATTGTAGAAAATTATGACGGTTATCCGCGTTTTCTATTTAACTCCAAGAAAGAAAGTCTCGAAATAATGCAAACTATTTGTTGCTTTCTAAAACTTGTTTTTGCATAACGGCTAAAATCTTTAATTATGGGGTATAGTTGAGCACAGATACAGGGGCTGTACAAACTGTGTATGGGACTCAATAATCTGGATATTAGACAAAATAGCCACGTTTTTTTCGCCTCAAGAAAACCTAACATAACATGTTGACTTATTAACTGAATCACGTCATCGTCACGTCATCACTTGTGCCATCTATCTGGCTACCGTTTTTAGGAAACAAGAAATGACTCATCTATCTGGCTACCGTTTTTAGGAAACAAGAAATGACGTAAAATGTTACCTACCAGGATCTTGCAAGCACGCTTCCCCAAGCTTACCCATACGAAAATCAAGCATCATACTAAAGTCTGTCCATTTTCATTAGTCGTCTATCTACTTTGGAGCTGATCAAAAATCAGTAGTTAACTCCGCATAATTTTTTTTTTTCGCAGCGTGTAGAACAAACTGAAAATATATCACGCTTAAAATAACTTTGTAATTCTCTCATATACAACTCCAGTACATTCCTTCCAAGTACCGGGCCCCAATTACATAGAGAGACGTCATAATGTATTCACAAAGGTCATTGATTCAGTATTGAGTAATAGCAGGTGGTCCATTGAAGTGTCGCTTATATCCCATGCCCAGTGAAGCGACATACATACAACGGCCGACGTGTATTTCTTTCCACAGTTCGGTTTCCTTCTGTTAAAATATCACGATTCTGTCTCGTCGTCATGTTTTTTCCAGAAAGTGGCTCATGGGGCTTCCGGGGATTGGCCTGGAGAGTCGATTGCACATTCCATGCCATGCAATTGACCCGGATGTTGCTGTGCACACCCCAGGTCATGGAAAGAATTAAGTGTCTCAGCCCCTGAGAACACCATTAACTGGGGCACCCGTGGTTTTCCGGGGGTAAAAATGAGTAGGGCTCACTCACTTACCGTCACTCTCTCAATCACTCACTCGCTCATATTCACTCACTCACTCACCCTTTCACGAAAGAATAGAACATATGTATATGTATAATTCACAAATGGATAACTGCAGATCTGCACATTTGTGTACCAAAACAAAGGTACCGGTACCGAAATGGCAAACGAATATAAAGTTAGGTCAGTCGGCGATCAAAGACCAACAGCTAGTTGGAACAAACATGCATTTACTCGGTTGAGGGAGGAGGGGAGGGGATAAATCAGTTCTAAACGAATTTGTGTTGACGATGTGGAGTTCGTTGTACCCGAAATAAACATGGACAATTCACTGCGACATCCTACATGCTAAACATTATACCTCTTCCCATCTGAAAATCTTCAAATTATGCATGAATGAATTATCGTTTCATTAACTGGCTGGTCATTGGGAATTGAAAGCTGAATTTTTCAACAATATTTATTTGAGCTGAAATCATGAACAATATGTATTTAAAATTGCGGGTCAGTCTCAGGAGATGTAACCAAACTGGCCATCATAACGATGACATACTGGATTTATATGTGCTTGAAGACAATTTAATTAATTCCAACTCACAACTGGACTTTCCTCTGATACCTGCGGATGCGTATCTTGAATAAATTTGATGATAGAGTAAAAAGTCCGCCTACTGTCAGGAGATAAATAATGTTAGTTCACTACACTGGAACTGTACAATACCCTCGAAATATAATTCGAATATTGAAAATGTCACTAGTAAATACTAGTACATAACATGCCCAGTCTGTCCAACTTTCGATACTGTTCGGAAGACATCAAACAATTTAGAGAAACAAACTTTTATGTTGCATATTTATAAGGAAATTATACCGACCACTATTATCTCAATTTTCCGATGAATCAATGTTAAACAATGTTTGTACTAAAGAAGGTAACAGATGTATACTATTTCCCCACAAGGACACTGGGACAATAGCAGCATATACTGCTACACTCACCGCAAAGGAAGGAAGCATAGGAAAGAAAAAGAATGCAAGAGCAAACTTCGCTCCAGTCTGATGTATCCCTGCTCTCACAGCGATGGACAATTGTTTGTGGATTCAGTGATGTCCTAGAGACAGAGAAAAGTCGAAATATATGGAAAGACCTCAAACTGAAGATTGTTTATTCAAATTTCTCTATAATCCTTGATTCGGGGAATTGGAGTAAGGGATGGTTGGGGGTGAATAGCCAAAAAAAATGAGCCCGATATGAGTCTTCTGCAAATCCCGCCGAACGTGAAGCTATTTCAACATATCGATCAGTTTGTTAAAAAATTATATATACAATTTTTTTTGGTTAATGGCAGGCTAATGCTAAGGCATCGCGAGAGGCAATTTAAGACAACATTGTCTGATCGATTGAGACTCAAATGAATGTTTTAGGCGATTTCAATCTTTTTCAATGGTGAAGCTTCCTTATCATGGATTGAACTTGTAGTCTCGCTGCAGGAAACCATGCATGTGTACCTTGCCTTGAAACGGATTGGGATAAAATGGTAAATGCCTACATGCGAATTATAGATATAGTATTTCTGGATAGACAATGTAACATCCTGGCGGTAATAGAACCGTGTTCAGTCTGGACTCAAGAGATTACTTCTAAAAAAAAATCATCGCGTGGTGCCATATACGATATGTTAGGCTTGATGTCTGTATATGAGTCTGGTCAGTGATTATTGTTCAGATTATTTTACAATAAATGAAACAAAACAAAGTTGTTTCTGGTCAAACTAACAAAACTGGCAACATTATGAATATATGTCATATATGAGTATTCTATTTAACCTACATCCTTCTTCCTCATGTGTAAGCATTTATGTAAGCATTTAGGAATAACTATGATGGCAACTTTCCGCAACACACACACGCCAATCGGTGATCACTTTCACATGCCCGAGATATCCACATCATGGTTCGAGATGACCTCCCAGAGAGTAAAATGTGTCTGCCGCTAACATGTATTTATGGACTACCTCAGCTGTAGCCGACGAAGCCCTATGGATGGTACATTCTCCTTCTTTTGATTGATCTAATTTTCATCGTAACATGTATTTTGAGGATATTCTTAATTCTTTAGATGTTATGAGTGTGTGTGATAGAATAAAATTTCAAAGATTATATTATATGTACAGGATTTTTAACAGGCTTTCGTTTAAATAAACGCCGATCAACATTGGAACCCCGCTGGACAGTGTAGCGTGGGAGGCATATCTTCCTTTTACAAAATGAATTTTTGTTTCAAGTTGTCAAATGTCCTGCCGATCGTTCTGCGAAATTCTAAATTTCAACTCAAGCGGCACTTATAAACTATTGTATAGTTTTTATTGATTTATTCTACTCTAGTTCTTATTGTTATATTATTATTATATAATGTTTAATTTACCCTGTTTTACTTCGCTGTTATTTTAATTTTTTCTTGTCCTATGTACATATGTAAGTAGTAAGGAAAGGCTATTACGAGTCATATTGACCTACTTTTTTGTTCCCCCCGGTGGCGGAGTGTGGCGGAACTTTTCGGGGGATTCCCCAGTGGGAGTTTCCCAATGACGATCACGTGATCAAGGCATGTCTAGACTTGTTCTGGGTTGTACAGTTCTGCCATACGGAGGATGGGTACTAGTATTTCAAATAAATTAATTAATTAATTAATTAATTTTAATTAATTACTTGTAAAATGGCGGTGTTTTTAGACGGCGCAAGGGAGCAAACGAGGCGTTGGGGACGTCACGGGGAGAAAAAACCCTCACATTACCCTCAAAAAAACCTCTAAGCCATATAATAGTAATAAACATAATCTATAGGTGTTGTACCATGTTAATAGGATCAGTCTAGCATCTATACCACCCTAGGGTCGAGTGTTTATTGTCCCGGGTATCTCCGCAAGAAAACAACAAAGAAAATGGCGGCTCCAGGATGGTGCGGGGACGCCCTTTCCCCATCACGGCGTCGACCGTAGCGCCATCTGCACACATTGACGCAAGGGAGACAACTCGTGTGGTCCAAGGATATGGAAATAGCCGTGTTGGAGCTAGGGGAGTGACTACTGGTCCAGTGGGGTGGAGTGAGGTATCAATGTGAAGCCTAGGTGAGGGGGCATGTAATGGGCTGGGTGTGGGGTTGAACTAGCGTCATTCTGCGCATGCGCGGTGGCCGAAGGGTATGAAAATAGCCGTTTTGGAGCTAGCGAAGCCAATAATGGTCCAATGGGATCGAGTGAGGTATCAAAGTGAAGCTTATGTGAAGGGGCATCTGACTGGACTAGCGGCTTGGGCGTTGTCACCATTCTGCGCATGCGCGCTGGCCGAAGGGTATGGAAATAGACGTTTTGGAGCTAGGGGAGCCCCTAATGGTCCAATGGGATCATATGAGGTATCAAAGTGAAGCTTATGTGAAGGGGCATCTGATGGGCTGGGTGTGGGGTTGAAATAGCGTCATTCCGCGCATGCGCGGTGGCCCAAGGGTATGAAAATAGCCGTTTGGGAGCTAGCGAAGCCCCTAATGGGCCGATGGAGTTGAGTGAGGTATCAAAGTGAAGCATTCGTGAAGGGGCATCTGATGGGTTGGGTGTACGGTAGGAATATCATTCTGCGCATGTGCAGACGCAATGCGGAGCTCTCGTCCAATCAGAAGCGAGTATTTCAAATTCGTCACAGAGCTGTCAGCCAATCAGAAGCGAGTATTTTGACCCGGTGCATTATGGGCCATATCCAAGATGGCGGCACGTATGTTCAAGATGGCGGCACATCCGGTGTCGAAAACTGGCCATTTCGTCGGGATGTGGTCACCTAGTGTCGAAAACTGGACCTTGTATGGGCCCTGCTAGACGTTTTGGAGCTAGGGGAGCCCCTAATGGGCCGATGAAGTTGTATGAGGTATCAAAGTGAAGTATATTTCAAGCATGGGTGGGTGCATGTAAAATTTTTCCTGAAAAAATACGGAACGCGGACTTTATCCTAAATTACGGAAAAATGCCTATATGGGGTATGGGGGGTATAGGACCATCCTGGGAAACGTACTTCTATACATTTGCGGTAGGGGTTTGGGGTCTCGTTTTACTCGTCTCGTCATTTAGAACACGATAGGAAGTGTTGCGGAGCGAATCGGTGAAATTTTTGAAAAAAGTCACCGAGGCCTGGGTAGGCCCATAGGCCTATACTGCATGGCTATGGGTGTATAGGCCCATACGGGGTGGACATGTTGGAGTCTAGGTGAGTCCCTAATGGTCCAATGGGGTCGAGTGAGGTCTTATTTTGAAGCTCTCGTGGAGGAGCACTTGACTACACTAATGGTTCGTCCGTGTTCAATAGTCTGCGCATGCGCAGCCTGGCCCGTAGTATAGAAAACAGGCATTTTGGGTGCTATGTAGGGGTGTGTTTGGGATAGAGATGGGCTATTCACGGTTCGAATGGGTCGTGTGAGGTGTCAAAGTGAAGCTTGTGTGGGGTAGAGTCAGAATGGTGTGTTTTTGAATGAAAGTCGCGTCAATCTGCGCATGCGCAGTTGGTTGTAGTAAGTAAAGTGGCCATTTTGGGGCAGTACATGAAGGTATTTGGGGTCGAGATGGGCTATTCACGGTTCGAATGCGTCCTGGAAGGTGTCATCTTGTAGTTCTCGGGGTGTACATTCCGAGTTAAGTGATGTCCGCGTCATCTGTGACGTCATCGGTGACGTCATCGGTACGAGTAGTAGCGAAAGTGACCATTTTCGGTCAGTACATGAAGGTGTTTGGGGTCGAGATGGGCTATTCACGGTTCGAATGCGTCCTGGAAGGTGTCATCTTGTAGTTCTCGGGGTGTACATTCCGATTTAAGGGATGTCCGCGTCATCTGTGACGTCATCAGTGACGTCATCAGTACGAGTAGTAGCGAAAGGGAGCATTTTTTGTGCTATGTAGGGGTGTGTTTGGGGTAGAGATGGGCTATTCACGGTTCGAATGGGTCGTGTGAGGTGTCAAAGTGAAGCTTGTGTGGGGTAGAGTCAGAATGGTGTATTTTTGAATGCAAGTCTCGTTAATCTGCGCATGCGCAGTTGGTTGTAGTAAGTAAAGTGGCCATTTTGGGGCAGTACATGAAGGTATTTGGGGTCGAGATGGGCTATTCACGGTTCGAATGCGTCGTGTGAGGTGTCATCTTGTAGCTCTCGGGGTGTAGACCCGATTTGAGGGCTGTTCACGTCACCTGTGACGTCATCGGTGACGTCATCAGTACGAGTAGTAAGTAAAGTGGGTATTTTGGGGCAGTGAAAGGAAGGTATTTGGTGTAGAGATGCTCCATCCTTGGTCCGAATGCGTCGTGTGGGGTGTCATTTTGTAGCTCTCGGCGTGCAGACCTCGATTTGAGGGCTGTCCACAGCATCTGTGACGTCATTGGTGACGTCATCAGTAGGAGTAGTAGCGAAAGTGTGCATTTTGGGGCAGTGAAGGAAGGTATTTGGGGTAGAGATGCTTCATCCTCAGTCCGAATGCGTCGTGTGGGGTGTCATCTTGTAGTTTGAGGGCGGTTCACGTCACCTGTGACGTCATCGGTGACGTCATCAGTACGAGTAGTAAGTAGAGTGGGTATTTTGGGGCAGTGAAAGGAAGGTATTTGGTGTAGAGATGCTCCATCCTTGGTCCGAATGCGTCGTGTGGGGTGTCATTTTGTAGCTCTCGGCGTGCAGACCTCGATTTCAGGGCTGTCCTCAGCATCTGTGACGTCATTGGTGACGTCATCAGTAGGAGTAGTAGCGAAAATGGGCATTTTGGGGCAGTGAAGGATGGTATTTGGTGTAGAGATGGACCATCCTTGGTCCGAATGCGTCGTGTGAGGTGTCATCTTGTAGCAACGATCACCAACGCCATTCTTAATGCTTCAACGCCCAGGTGAAATAGCTCAGAAGCTCTGATATTCCATGGAATTGTCACTAATTCTTCGAAATGCAGTGACGCCCGTCGTTACACCTTAACACTCTAACATAACACCATGATATAGACCGGACAGAGAACAACAACAGCAACAACAACAATGATCACACATGAGAGAACAACAACAACAAGAAGTTTTTTTTCATATAGTTTATTCTCCCCAATGTTACATCATACCCACGTTGGGGGAGCCGCGTTGGGTATATTTACAATTCAAGAATATTCTTGTCCAATCAGAGGCCACCATTTGCATCTGTCATATTCGTTCCTGTCCGTTAGATGTATTCTCGGCTACTCTTGTCCAATCAGAAGTCGCCATTTCAGAAAGTTCCATCTTCGGCCATGTTCGCTCTGAACCGTTTGTTCTAATCGTCATCGGACAGGCCAGGATACCGTTGAGGAAACATATCCTCAGATAGTTGTTTGCGCATTCTGAGTATCTATCAGTGCATGGGTGAATACTTTCATCCGATGGGGGTGGTGGGTCAGTTTAACCACGAAGAACGTAACATTGGTGACCCTCTCCACTATCCACTTGGTGTTGGGACGCTGTTCATAGGCCCATTCTAAGGGATCCACAGTGTCCAGTTGGGCCAGCATCGTCTCTAGCGACGCCCGATTGGTGATTGTGAAAGGATGGTCGTACACTGGGTTGATGGCACTGGAATAGAAATAGCACAATTCACGCGTCATCTTATGGCATAAGATGTACCCAAATGCTACATTTAATGTGAAAGGACGTAGGTTGGTCATTGAAGATGGCTTCCACGTAGCTGCGTAGACGGGCGAGGTCGGTCAGTCGGAAATTGTACAAGTCCAATATAGGGCGATGACGGTGGAAGCAGTGTCGGATCATGGACCAATGGCGTCGATACATCTCACTCACTGGATGATCTTCGGGTAAGAGATCGCTGGGAACATCCACCGCATCTTCCAGAAAATGTTCGTTGTTGTCAGGCGTATGACTGGAAACAGTGATGCTAGGGACCGGCTGGATATCTAGGCTCTTCTGAGCTGTGGGTATAGGCGGGCTCTCCGTGATCGCATCACCAGTGGCATTCTCCTCCCCGGGTTCATCTTCAGTGGATCTGTCCCTCCTGGGTACCTCTTTAGTGGAAAGTTGTCCCTCATGCCGTGGTGATGCACCATGAATCAAACGCTCATGCCGTTTTAACTGACTGGGTCGTTTGAAGAGTTGACCACATTCTTCGCATGGACGCTTGGATGGCCCATGAATTGAACGTTCATGGCGCTGTAAATGATCTGGGCGCTGAAACGACAGTGTAGGCCTACATATCGTACAGCCATACCGGGCGGTTCCATCGTGCTTGGTAGCCTCATGGCGGCGCAAGTCGTGCCGGCGAGTGAATGATTTCGAGCACGTAGTACAAGTGAACATCTTGGTGGTTGACAGAGTGTCTGATGAAACGGCCAGGCCGTTTCCTTTTTATAGCAAGCTAGCTGTTGATCTACTTTTAGCACAGTCAGTTCTAACCTAGGGGAAATCTCCTATCATCTCTAGCCAAAAGGGCTAATATCGATCCTCGGGCTTATTGGGGTCTGCCTATCAAGTCAATGGTGTGATGTGAATAACAACAAGTTCAGCAATGTTCAGACAGTTTATTATCCCCAATGTTACATCATACCCAGGCTGGGGGAGCCGCCCTGGGTATGTTTAGTATGTTCGCATTCGAAATATCAAACACCATGTTTTATTATTCAACGCATCGTCACATCAGGCACAAGTGTTTACTGAGCTCAAGTCAACGATCAGCATGTAGACATAGAGAGTATGTACGGCATGTTGTGGTATTCATCAGTGCATGGGTGACGCATTCACCCGATGGGTTGATTGGTCGTCTTGGTCACGAAAAACGTAACATTGGTCACCCTCTTTACCACCCATTGTGTGTTGGGTCGTTGTTGTTGGGCCCATCTCAAGGCATCCAATTGTTCCACTTGGTCCAGCATTATCTCTAGTGACCTCCGGTTAATGATGGTAAACGGTTGGTCGTACACTGGGTTGAAGGCACTGGAACAGAGAACAACAACAGCAACAACAACAATGATCACACATAAGAGAACAACAACAAGAAGAAGTTTTTTTTCATATAGTTTATTCTCCCCAATGTTACATCATACCCACGTTGGGGGAGCCGCGTTGGGTATATTTACAATTCAAGAATATTCTTGTCCAATCAGAGGCCACCATTTGCATCTGTCATATTCGTTCCTGTCCGTTAGATGTATTCTCGGCTACTCTTGTCCAATCAGAAGTCGCTATTTCAGAAAGTTCCATCTTCGGCCATGTTCGCTCTGAACCGTTTGTTCTAATCGTCATCGGACAGGCCAGGATACCGTTGAGGAAACATATCCTCAGATAGTTGTTTGCGCATTCTGAGTATCTATCAGTGCATGGGTTAATACTTTCATCCGATGGGGGTGGTGGGTCAGTTTAACCACGAAGAACGTAACATTGGTGACCCTCTCCACTATCCACTTGGTGTTGGGACGCTGTTCATAGGCCCATTCTAAGGGATCCACAGTGTCCAGTTGGGTCAGCATCGTCTCTAGCGACGCCCGATTGGTGATTGGGAAAGGATGGTCGTACACTGGGTTGATGGCACTGGAATAGAAATAGCACAATTCACGCGTCATCTTATGGCATACGATGTACCCAAATGCTACATTTAATGTGAAGGACGTAGGTTGGTCATTGAAGATGGCTTCCACGTAGCTGCGTAGACGGGCGAGGTCGGTCAGTCGGAAATTGTACAAGTCCAATATAGGGCGATGATGGTGGAAACAGTGTCGGATCATGGACCAATGGCGTCGATACATCTCACTCACTGGATGATCTTCGGGTAAGAGATCGCTGGGAACATCCACCGCATCTTCCAGAAAATGTTCGCTGTTGTCAGGCGTATGACTGAAAACAGTAATGCTAGGGACCGGCTGGATATCTAGGCTCTTCTGAGCTGTGGGTATAGGCGGGCTCTCCGTGATCGCATCACCAGTGGCATTCTCCTCCCCGGGTTCATCTTCAGTGGATCTGTCCCTCCTGGGTACCTCTTTAGTGGAAAGTTGTCCTCATGCCGTGGTGATGCACCATGAATCAAACGTTCATGCCGTTTTAACTGACTGGGTGGTTTGAAGAGTTGACCACATTCTTCGCATGGACGCTTGGATGGCCCATGAATTGAACGTTCATGGCGCTGTAAATGATCTGGGCGCTGAAACGACAGTGTAGGCCTACCTATCGTACAGCTATACCGGGCGGTTCCATCGTGCTTGGTAGCCTCATGGCGGCGCAAGTCGTGCCGGCGAGTGAATGATTTCGAGCACGTAGTACAAGTGAACATCTTGGTGGTTGACTTCCTTTTTATAGCAAGCTAGCTGTTGATCTATTTTTAGCACAATCAGTTCTAAACTAGGGGAAAACCCCTATCACCTCTAGCCAAAAGGGCTAATATCGGTCCCCGGGCTTATTGGGATCTGCCTATCAAGTCAATGGGGTGATGTGAACAACAACAAGTTCAGCAATGTTCATACAGTTTATTATCCCCAATGTTACATCATACCCAGGCTGGGGGAGCCGCCCTGGGTATGTTTAGTATGTTCGCATTCGAAATATCAAACACCGTGTTTTATTATTCAACGCATCGTCACATCAGGCACAAGTGTTTAACGAGCTCAAGTCAACGATCAGCATGTAGGCATAGAGAGTATGTACGGCATGTTGTGGTATTCATCAGTGCATGGGTGACGCATTCACCCGATGGGTTGATTGGTCGTCTTGGTCACGAAAAACGTAACATTGGTCACCCTCTTTACCACCCATTGTGTGTTGGGTCGTTGTTGTTGGGCCCATCTCAAGGCATCCAATTGTTCCACTTGGTCCAGCATCATCTCTAGTGACCTCCGGTTAATGATGGTAAACGGTTGGTCGTACACTGGGTTGAAGGCACTGGAATAGAAATAGCGCAATTCACCCGTCATCTTATGGCATAAGATATACCCAAATGCTACATTTAATGTGAAGGCCGTAGGTTGGTCATTGAAGATGGTTTCCACGTAGCTGCGTAGACGGGTGAGGTTGGTCAGTGGGAAATTGTAGATATCTTGAATAGGGCGATGACGGTGGAAACAGTGCCGTGTCATGGATCAATGGCGCCGAGAGATGTCACTCTCTGGATGATCTTCGGGTAAGAGATCGCTAGGAACATTTATGGGCTCGTCCAGAAAATGTTCGATGTTGTCAGGCGTATGACTCGAAACCGTAACGGTGGGGTCCGGCCGGATATCCAGGCTCTGAACTGTGGGTATAGACGGGCTCTCCTTCATCGCATCACCAGTGGCATTCGTCTCCCCGGGCTCATCTTCACTAGGTCTGACCTTCCGCGGCTTCTCCTCAGTAGGAAGTTGTCGCACATGCCATGGTACCGGGGCATGAATCAACCGTTGGTGTCGCAGCAACTGACTGCGGCGTTTGAAGAGTTGACCACAACCGTTACATTGTTCCGTCGCGCCCTCGTGGAATGAGCGTTCGTGGCACAGTAAATGATCCTCCCGATTGAATGACCGTGCGCAGGTTGTACAAGTATACCGAGCATCGTTGTGGGTGGAGGCCTCGTGGCGTCGTAAATTATCTAGACGAGTAAACAGCTTCTGGCAAGTTGTGCAAGTGAGTGAACATCTTGGTGGTTGACAGAGTGTCTGATGAAACGTCCAGGCCGCTTCCCCTTTATAGCACGCTAGCTGGTGATCTATTTTTAGCACACTCAGTTCAACTATCCCCAAGTCGAGGGCCGAGCCGTGACATCTTCGGTAACATCCGTGTCCCTTCGGTCACCTCCGTACCGTCAACGATCAACATGTAGACATATAGAGTATGTACGGCATGTTATGGTATTCATCAGTGCATGAGTGACGCATTCAGCCGATGGGGGTGGTCGGTCAGCTTGGTAACGAAAACGTAACATTGGTCACACTCTCCACTGTCCACTTGGTGTTGGGGCGTTGTTGTTGGGCCCATTCCAAGGGATCCACGGTGTCCAGTTTCTCCAGCATCGTTTCTAGCGACACTCGGTTAATGATGGTAAACGGTTGGTCAAATACCCGGATGTTACTGCTCGGGTAAAAATATCGGACTTGGACTGTCTCTTTATGCTGCAGCACATAACCACACGCCAGATTCAATTTGAAGGCCGTAGTTTGATCTTTGAAGATGGCTTCTACGTAGCTACGTAGACGGGCGAGGTCGGTCAGTCGGAAATTGTAGATATCTTGAATAGGGCGATGACGGCAGAAACAGTGCCGGATCATGGGCCAATGGCGCCGATAAATGTCACTCACTGGATGGTCTTCGTGTAACAGATCGCTGGGAACATTTATGGCTTCGTCCACGAAGTGTACTTTGCCCTCCACGTCGTACAAAATCTGGCCCAAGGTCTTGTCGTCGGAATTTGATTGTTGAATTAGGG
>JAVTVY010011764.1:0-55009 GCA_036873755.1 Hanleya hanleyi | reverse complement strand
GGCCACCAGTTGTCGTAAAACCTCCAACCCAAATCACTTATATGTATATATTTTCTAAAAGAGCAGGATGAAACTATTATTTTAAGATATAACACTGCTATGTTATAGAAAAATTAAACTCGAACATTCTCCTCCATGCTTGCTTCATTTTTCCTAGAAAACCCCTCAAAAATGTCGAAAAATGGTCAAATTCGACTCAATTTCCAGAAAAATCTGTAAGAGCGATTTCAATTAAACTTCTTACTCACGTTCCCTGGTCCGGTCTCAACTCAAAAAGGCAAAAAAAAGTGGGTGTCAACCTACCCGTTTTTTGTCAGATTTTCTTCCCGTAAATGAGTCCCGATTTTTAGGCACGGCCAAGGGGCATAACTGAGGCAGGACAAAATTCACACCATGACCCCGATTAGCGTGTAGACGAAGCCGGCACTCGATTTGTACGTACTCGTTTGCAGTGTTGATAATGCTGAATAGGATGGTATCATAGATATAAGCTATTAAGAAGACAAAAAGAATTATGATGTAGCAGAACAAGGGCAGTCTATCGTATTATGAATTAGAGCGGGGCCATTACTACGAAACTGTGGAGGGCCACCCCAGGTCCACTGTTGATAAACCCAAAAGGTTGCTTTGGCCTACTACTGGCGTTTCGCCACGTTCGGCCCCTTGAGGACTCCGTCGCTCTTCTCATCCTCTAAAAGGCGGTGTCGACGGGATTCCGTCTCGCTCCCCTATCCTCTGCAATTGCCCGACCTGGTTGCCCTGTCTCCTCCCGATGTGGTCTTCCTTCCATTGGATCCCTTTGTTGGCTATCCCACCGCTGCCACCAGTTGAAACGCGGTCGATTTCACGAAGATGCCGACGAGACGGTAAATGCGGCCTGACTCAAAGGCCCACCGGCCTGTAATAACAACAGACAAACTGTCAGGCTGCGGGAAAGTCTCGCGGCACTAGACGTAGCCAACGAGGGATATCCAATTCAACCTGTCACCTTGTCTGGATCGAGAAGGTAGGAGAGGAAGACCTGGAGGAAACAAACAAGGCAATATGTAGAAATAACAATCAATATATTCCAAAGATATATCAGCCCAGTTGGAAACTGGAATGTCGTGGCAGTAGATATACAAATTGAAAGTGGATAGACAAGTTATCATTACCGTTACTTTTAGAAGGTAAAGTACGAAATAGAGAACTAGACAAATATATCTGCGAAGACCCTAATCTAGACGCGAGTGTTCTCCCATGGACCCAGTCTCTACTGCTCTAGCCCGTCTGGCTCTTCTCGTCATCTTAGGCGTCCTCCGGTCGTCGATATTCCGGACTTCAGGATCGTCTCATCCACAATGTGTCTTCCTCCACAGTCTCGTTACCAGTATCGTTGTCTGGCTTCAAAGTCTGGCCTGGATCTCCCCTGCCTGGTCACGGCCGCACCTGATATCCCTCGTCTGGACACGGCGGTATACGATATCCCTCGCCTGGATGTGGCGGCCCCCTTAAATGCTCATCGCCTGGACCCCGCTAAATGGTCATCGCGGCCCCCTATATCGTCATCGACTGGACACGGCGGCACCCGGATATAGATATACACTAGCGGTCCGTCAGGCGTCAACCCCTCACGGCTATGACCCGAAGATGACACAACGGCTTAGTATAGATGAGGGTTGTATGACCCTAGGTATCTATGGTCACAGGATATAAATGAACTATCCCTGCCCTAAGGTGTTGATGGTCGCAGGGTAATAGTGTGATGTCCCTGGCCTTAGGTGTTCGTGGTCGCAGGGTAATCATATACTGTAGGCTGTCTAGCCTTGGATGTCTGTGGTCGTAGGGTAGTAGTGTGATATAGGCTGGCTAGCCTCAGGTGTATATGGTCGCAGGGTAGAATTAATATATCCCTGGCCTAAGGTGTATATGGTCGCAGGGTATAATGCAGATATGCTGTGTAACCTACACTTTCAATGGTCACAGGGTGTTATCGGCAGGGAGTTGAAGCGACAGAGCCCGGCTGGCCTAGAACACACGGCCGCGGCCCGAGTGCTGATGTAATGCTGCCTTATAAACTTGCGTGACCTACACTACTCCCGTTATCACAGAGGACCGCAGTATAAAATACACCGCTGGATAACAGAGACAATAATTATGAGTGTACAATGCTAAGAATAAATCATACTGATATGTACAGTGTGGCTAGTACATTAGCTGTAAGTGTATGCAAATATTTACAAATGTCAGACAACAGCATTTTTTGCGCTGAAAACTGACCTCACTAATCATTGCATTCCGTGTCCGGACACGGATCAACAAGTGAAGAATTTGGAAATACCACAGTTCTTCCTGTCCCTCTGCGCAAGAGCTATCCCAGAATGCAATGCTCTTCTCTTTTTTGCTTGGCAACGCCTAGTGAAGTCGTGTCCAACAAAAGCTCCCGAGTTTACCCTGGATTTACGGGTCTACGAGTGATCTACGATCTTGTTGCAAGTCTCCAGTCTTCAGAAAATCTGTTGGGAAGTATCCTTGCTCTTTATCGATTGAAATTATGGCCTCAATGTTCTGTACTGTCTGTGGAAAGTCCAAATCGCCAGCCGACCTACATGCTATATGTCAAGCCTGTCGCGGCCATGTTGTTTGTGATCGTAACCATAGATGCCAAGAATGCCAACAATGGCCCGATGATTGTTTTGATAGTAATCTGACCGGGTCTGGTGTGGGTACCCTTCCCCCTGGTTTGGGTATTGTTCCTGCTAAAACAGCACCGTCGCCTCTTTTATATGCAAATGAGTCGGCTAAGAAGCCCGCGCCGAGTGGTAGTCCATGGTCGGGCCCTTTGATTTCTTTACTAAATAAAGCCGAGTCGTCTAGCACGCATGTGAATAGCAATAACTCGCCTTTTGATTTTACAGCTGGTAAAAAACCCAAGCAGGTAAAAGTCATGGGTTCTATCTTGGATGAGGCATCCGGAGCGTCGGCGAACGTCCCAGTGGAACTAGAACTTCCCCCCAGCGACCCCCCCCCCATGGAGGTGGACCCCCCGCAGGGAATGAGGACCACTACTACGAGGCCAGTAGAGAGTGGTGTGGCCGATCCTACGGTGCCGGTTGTGGGGGAACGTACCATTTATGGGAACCCCCACGGGGGTATCCCGGTACCTGCCCCGGTGTCTGATCGGAATCAGGAGAGATTCCAGCAGACGCTCCCTGTGGCTCTAGGGGCAGCGCAAGGCCTGGTGAGTAAGACTGCTTCTATTTCCGGACGCACGCCGGAAGTAGCGGATTACAGTCTGGCTGGTATTGCCTCTTACGGGTATAGAGCCAATATGCCCGTGACCTCCTCAGGAATTTCTAATTCCACGGTTGCGCACTATCCCTCATATACGGATATGGGGTGTTTAGAGCAAAACCGGATGAGATCAAGCTCTGTGCCAACGAGTACCTACGGGTATTCCGCGGCACGGGGTCGAGGTCAATACCAGTCGGGGTTACTTCCGGTTGCGCAGCAAGCACCCACGGGTGTTTCTGGCTTTCCGGAAGTTCCCCAGTCACAATGGGAACAGACCGCTTCCGGTGTTGGTCCTATTGCGTTTACGCAATCGGCCCGACAACCGCTTCCGGTCGGTCACTTCCGGGATTTCCGAAGTGACACCTCAATCGTTTCCGGTTAGGACGGCCCGTCCTTCCGGAATGTATCTGAGGCCCCAAGTGACAACTTCCGGTGGAAGAAGGTTTCCGGTACAACCGGAAGTGCAATGGCCTAGACCATATGCACCTGGTGTACATCGGACCTTCAATGACCCGCAGGTTCCAGCACAACTTCCGGTTTCGGACAATTCCCTGAATGCCATCCTGCTTCGCATGGATAGGCAGGCTGAGGAATTGATCCAATTCCGCCAGTTGTTGACGGCACATGCTGTGAGTGCGCAAGTTCCGGTTCCGGTTCCGGTTCACTCACCGGCAGTGGCGTCACTTCCGCTGGACCTAACGGCCAATCCATCGATGAGACGTCAGGGGGACGCGCATCGCCGGTCTAATGATGATTCAGATTCCGATCTGGATCCAGACCGGCTATTTATCAATTATTTCCGGAAATGTCACGTCCCCCTTCGCCGACATCCTCTCGCCTCCATACGATGGCAGAGGGTCCCTCGGCGGCCACCAGGCAATTGACGTCGCTACCTGCGTCGGACGCCATTCATGGTTTATGCTCGGTTCTTGACACGGTGTTGGCTCAACCCAAAACACAGCAGGAACGTGTTGCAAGGACGAGTAGGCGTGCGCTCTTCAGGACGGCTTCCGTTTCGGCTCCACTTCCGGTGGAGAAGCCTGCCTGCAGAGCGTATGGCATCCATGAGTCGGCTTACGACTTCAAGGCTGCGGAACCGGAACCCGAATTCGCCGATATTTGTTATCAGAATCGGGTCCCCTCCAAAGTCACGATCCCACTAACGGGGAAGCAAGCTTCAATTAGCGAAGAAGCTTCACGCCAGGGGGTGGCAATCGCTTCTCACATGGATTGGTTCTTAGCTTCCATTTCAAAAGTGCTTAGCGGTTTGCAGCATTCTCCGTTAGCGAGTAGTAATAGCACTGAGCTTACCTTACTACGTGATCTACAGAACGTGGCAGCTAAGGCCAATGCGGGTGCTATGGCCTTATCCGCGTTCAATGCGGCGATGATGGTTCACTTGAGACGCATGTCTTATCTATCATCGATAGTGAATTATGCTCCGGACTTGGGCCTACGTACTATTAAGGAGCAATCACCCGCATCATCTCTGCTGTTTAATGGCATTGTTCCAGCATTACGGGAGCACGTAGAGAAAGCTAAACCCATTCCTACACCCGGAGCTGGAGGTTCGGGGGCCACTAAGCGAGTGTCTTCGGACACCTCCGGTCCCCCGGCCAAACAGCCCCGTCAGCCGACTTCCACTTCCGATCCGAAGGGGAAGTCTAAGGGTGGCGGGGCTAAGCCTCAGCAGACAAACCAGCCTCCAAAACCCGAACCAAAGGGTAGAGGAGCTGGTAAGAAACAGCAGGGCCGGTGATGTTTCGGGCCATGTCAGTTCACTGACATGGCGGGACCCCGAAATCACTCGACTTCCGGTCCCGCCAAACCCCAGTCTCCCTGTGGGGGGACGACTAGCTCAGGGGTTTTGGCAGAACTGGGAAGCCTTGGGGATGGATCCATGGGTAATTCAGATCATAAGATTCGGTTACCGACTAGATCTTGCAGTGGACCCTCCCCTTACTGCTGTCCCAACGCCGTCTCGAATTCCGATTCGTCAAGCGCATCTTCTGGAGACACAGGCATCTGTGGACAAACTAATCCAGAAGCATGCAGTAATAGAACTTCCGGTTGCCGACCGGTCCCCCGGGTTCTATTCACCGGTGTTTCTTGTGCCGAAAAAAGATTCACCGGAAATGCGTATGGTTATAAACCTGCGCAGGCTGAACAAGGATTTCATGGCGAAAGCTCCTCACTTCCGCATGGAATCCTTCCGTTCTATCAAGAACGCCCTGGTACAGGGGGAATGGATGACATCATTGGACCTACGGGACGCGTACCTTCAAGTTCCGGTCCATCCGAAGTACCGGAAGTACCTGAGATTCTTAGTCGGCGCACGCCGTTTTCAGATCCAGGTTCTTCCCTTCGGGCTATCCACTTCCTCCTGGGTATTTACCAGGATATTTCAGCCAGTGGCGGCCTTCCTGCACAATCGAGGAATAAAGTATCACTTTTACCTCGACGATTCGCTAATCAGGAATCAGTGCAGGAATCAGCTTCGACGCGATACGAGATTTGTATGGCATCTCCTCGAATTGTTGGGTTACCTCCCACACGAGCAGAAGTCGGAAGATAGTACCGTCACAAAAGCGATGCTTCCTAGGGGTGGAATACGACACCAATTTGGCCATAGCTCGTCCACCGGAAGATTGCTGGCGCAAAATATGTCTCCAGGTGCCCGCCTTTATGAGACATATGCGCCAAACAGCCCTCCAATTTGCATCAATAATCGGTCTCCTGACATCCACACAGGATGTGACACCTCGAGGCGGGTTAAAGTTACGCCCATTGATGATATATCTAAATCGTCATTGGCCAGACAGACGCAGGAATCCCATAATTCCTGTCACAGAGGAAGTCAGACACCATCTATCGTGGTGGCTCGACCCCCTCAATGTGATGCCTGGAGTAACACTGATACCGTTCCGTCCAACTCACCAGTTGTTCACGGACGCGTCGATGCAAGGATGGGGGGCCCACCTCGGGTCCAAGTCGATATCAGACTTATGGACACCGCAGGAGAGGTTGTTTCACATCAATGTATTGGAGTTCATAGCCGTGAATCGAGCTATTCTAGCATTGATCAACGACCTCAGAGGTCAGTCGGTACTGGTAGCCACAGACAACACTACAGTCGTGGCATACATAAACAAGTTGGGCGGAACTCGGGCAGCAGCACTGCTAAACCAAGCCGAATTCCTATACCACTTGTGCTGGCAAAACGATCTAGTCATTCGTGCCAGACACATACCAGGACATCTGAATGTTCTAGCGGACTATTTGTCCAGAAGAAATCAGATCATTCCGACAGAGTGGCAATTACACCCAGACATTGTGCGCCAGATCAGTCAGATTTGGGAAACTCCACACATAAATCTGTTTGCCACTCGCCTCAACCATCGACTTCCGCTGTACATGTCTCCCGTATTGGATTCACAAGCAGTGGCAG
This sequence comes from Hanleya hanleyi, assembly GCA_036873755.1. Classification (NCBI taxonomy): domain Eukaryota; kingdom Metazoa; phylum Mollusca; class Polyplacophora; order Lepidopleurida; family Hanleyidae; genus Hanleya; species Hanleya hanleyi. The sequence goes on along the minus strand of JAVTVY010011764.1, from coordinate 48,288 downwards.
TCAATGAGCTGGCGCAGGATTGGCCCGGGATCATAGCGTATGCGTTTCCGCCTCCGGCAATCCTGCCCCTAGTACTACAAAAGATACGCACGCACCAGTGCGTCGTGTATCTAGTAGTCCCCTGGTGGCCCTCGCGCCCATGGTTTCCGGACCCCCTAGAGTTAGTGGTAGACGTTCCAAGACGCCTACCGCTGTGGGATACACTTCTTCGTCAACCGAAGTCGTCAATTTACCACCGCCAACCCCAGCAGTTCAACCTGCACGTGTGCAAGTGCTCAGGGAGCAACTCGCTGAGGCTGGCTTTTCACCGGAAGCTGCGCAGAGAATGGTCGCTTCCACTCGACAATCCACTTCCGCCTGTTATCAGGGGAAGTGGGAGATCTTCAATGAGTGGTGTTTGGGAAGGAACATTGATGCCTGTCTTGCCTCTATTGAACAAATAGCAGATTTCTTGTTGTATTTGTTACGGGATAGGGGTTTGGCACCATCTACCGTTGACGGTTATAGAGCTGCCTTGTCTAGGGTTATTACTTTGTCTACAGATTTTAACCCAGCGTCCGATCCTAATTTGACATCGTTAGTAAGATCGTTTAGGATCAATAGACAGGTAGCTATACCGAAGCTTCCTAAATGGGATTTAGCGTTAGTTCTGCGGAAACTTTCAGAGCCTCCGTTTGAACCTATAGCTAGCGTCGACCTGAAGTTTTTGTCATATAAAACAGTGTTTTTACTGGCATTAGCATCAGCGGCGCGTGTATCTGAGTTACATGCACTCGATGTAAGGGAAATTAGACACGATGAGCGGTGGACTTACGTAGTCCTTACCACCATCCCGGACTTTGTCGCCAAGAACCAGTCTCTTCTCAGGAAGTCTAAGCTTATTAAGCTTATATTCAGCCTGTTTCTCATGCTGGCTCTGTCCCTATGCCTTGCGTCGGATAATCTCAGATCGCTTTTTCCTCCCGCCATCCAAGCTGTGGCATTCTGCAATGATCAGTGAGGTCAGTTTTCATCGCAAAAAATATCAAAAATTTATAACCAATTTTTACATTTTTAAGCTAAAACTTACCTCAATGAGCGTGATGCTCCCACCCGACCTCCCCGCTTGGGACTTAACACACTTGCGGTAAAGAAGAGAAGAGCATTGCATTCTGGGATTGGACGCGTGCGCATGGGGACAGGAAGAACTGTGGTAAATTTTAATTTCTTCACTTAGATGTCCGTAAACGGACACGGACTGCAATGATCAGTGAGGTAAGTTTTAGCTTAAAAATGTAAAAATTGGTTATAAATTTTTGATTTCGCCGAAACCGTACGGCGGCAATCGATATAGAATTCGGCCAAATCAGATATAGGAGCTCCCCAAAAAATGGCTAAAAAATGAGGGTTTTCTTTAATAACTTCGGATTGGTTCAGCATATCAACAGGGAACTTTTTCTCTCAGTGACCCGAATATAGCATAGCAGTTATATTACCTCAAGTACGTCGCTATAACATTGATCTTGGAGTTTTGTATTTTTTGGCAGAGATTGCACCCAATCTAATTAAATTATATCTACCAAACCGCTCCTTATGTACGGACAGGTCCTCGCTGATGTAGATCTAACAACATAGTAATGCCAGCCATCTTCAGTGACCTCCAGGTTGCGCGAGGTCGCGCGTACCGGCATACAGCGAGTCACTACCCCGAAATATTTCTAAGCTCAACTGCGATTGGTCAGCATGGAAATTGTGCTGAAGATGGTTGGCATTACTATGTGGTTAGATCTACATCAGCGACGACCTATCAGCATATTAGGAGCGGTTTTGTAGATATAATTTCAATTAGATTGAGATTACACCATGGGTGAATTGTGATAAGTTTAATTCCTGTAGCCAACGGAGTAACAAAATAGTGGCTTTGTTTCGAAAAACTAAACTTTTTACGATGATTATAAAAAACGAAAAAAAATTATCGTCCATAAAATGTAAGCAGTATACAGTTTCTAGACCAGCAAAAAGAGTGCACCCTATGCCTTTACATCTCCATGAAATTATAGTTCCACAATAGTATTTTCAAATTGGCAGTTCTGGTGTCAATACAGTACGTCGCGACTATTTATCAGTAAAGGATGACGTGCGTTTTGGCGAGGATTTGGCCCCATGTTCAAGCCTAAAAATAAAGTATTGATTTGTTGAGAAATTTTTATGTAGAAGTGAAGCATAATGTTTTTTCAATGAAAAATGTTGGTCGATTTGTTCAGTCAGTGCTCGAGATAGATGGCTCTGAATGTATACCTTCGGTCAAATTCACGATTTTAAGTGTCAAAACACCAGGGTTTTGTCTTCATAAAGATATGAAGATCGACCTGAACCAACACAATTTTAATATATAATATGTAAAATATAACCAAAGAATTGTTCTGGTTCCGGCATGTCTTCATATGAAACTATGAAACTTTATAAATTATTAAGTGTGCTGCTCCACACTGGATAATTAAATACCATAATTCAGCGAGTTTGCTGCAACGGTAGCCCGTTAGTACAGTGGTAAAAGCCGCGGTATAACGTTTCCCTTTATGACAAAAGTCGTGAGTTCGAATCTCCTATGAATGCAGTTTTTTTCTGCAATTAATAAAAGGAAATCTTTATTCGTATTTGTACGAATACCATTTGATAATTCTCTTCAAAATACAATATTAAAATACAAAACAGATGGAAATTATTGTTGTGTTCTGGTAATCGTACATGTATAGCGTAATATGCCGTCAGCATACAGTTAGCAGGGTCAGTGTAATTGCACTTGAAATGGACGCTCGGGTGCAAGTAACATTTCTGAACAGTGGGGTGGCCGATATGTGTGTGATCTGCTGATCAGCTGAAAAATGGCGAAATCTAAAAACCGCGACAAACGACTAAGTTAATATTCAACGTTTGCCGACAAGAATATTACAAGTGGAAATGCAGTAGCTCGTTTTCTGGTGTTTACTATTTAATAGGAACATTAAAAAGAGTTACGTAAGACAGTTGTCAGTCTACCCTATTCTCGCTATATAATACGACCGTCACAGGATCATGTTGAAATGAAAGCTTTTCGGGGTAAACGACGGAAATCAATTCTGAAACGATAATGAACAGAGGCTTCGAAAATATTCATAATGCTGTTCCGGGTAAATAAACGAGAATTTACGACATTTCCGAATTGTCCATTTCGACTCAATAAGGTTATTGTGACGGATCACAGTCACTTTTGGGCACGCGTCATATTTTCGCTTCTGTTGAAAGGTATACAAACTATACATTTTCTAAAAGCTCTTTGTTCAGGAAATTCGAAATTTGTATTATATTATTGTTTTATATGGTTCTAGTAGATTTACTGTACAATAAATGACGGTATATAATACACGGTTAACAACTTTATAACAAAAACCCTTCCCCAAAAGAAATGAAACTGGTGCTGTTGCAACTGACGTAAATAATAGGGTGACAAAGGAAATACATATCCGGTATACCACAACATCCCTTCCAGAAGTTAACAATTTTGGAAATCTTAAATATTGGAAGCCAGTTATATTGACTTGTTGACGTAATGCGCAGTTTGCGGTAAGAACACTGGTCGAGGGGTGAGAGCACGGAGCTCAGAAACCGAGAGTCCATGACTGGGCGCAGGTTCGAGACCTCCACAGTATACCCGAAGAAATATTTCTTCCGCTTTTAGTCACTATATGTATATGACCTCAGCTGTCGCACAGTGGCATAAATCCTCAACTCGCTCACTCATTTGTTGTAGAAATATATATGATATGTTGACCTAATGCAGTGTGTGTTGTAGAAACATATATGACATGTTGACCTAATGCAGTTTATGTTGTATAAACATATATATGTTGACCTAATGCAGTTTATGTTGTAGAAACAAATATATGTTGACCTACTGCAGTTTATGTTATAGAAACATATATGACCTGTTGACCTAATGCAGCGTGTGTAGTAGAAACATATGACATGTTGACCTAATGCAGTTTATGTTGTAGAAACATATATGATATGATATGTTGACCTAATGCAGTGTGTATTGTAGAAACAAATATATGTTGACCTAATGCAGTTTTTGTTGTAGAAACATATATGACCTGTTGACCTAATGCAGTGTGTGTTGTAGAAACATATATGACATGTTTACCTAATGCAGTTTATGTTGTAGAAACATATATGACATGCAGGGGTGTCTGTCGGACCTTCTTTGCGCTAGCATACGGAACAACAATTGCTATAATCTGTCTCATGTATACAAGGTATTGAGGTGCTGGACCTTCTTTGACACCTGTCGGACCTTCTTTGAAACCGTGGCGGCACCACTGACGTGATGTAGAAACAAATACATGTTGACCGAATGCAGATTATATTGCACAAACATATGACATGTCCTAATGTAGTTTATATTGTAGCATAAGACATATGGCATGTTGACCTAATGTTGCAACATTTGTATATACATACGTGCATTCATGTACCTTTGATATGGGCCGACATAAAAGTATATTATGTTATTATTAATGTCGTTTGGGCCCAAGTCCGACATATGTTATTATTAATGTAGTTTATAGTGCAGCATGATACACTGACATATGTTGACATACTCAGTTCATTTTGTATATGTGACATATATAATCTGTTGATCGAATTATGCAGTTTTTGTTGTGGAAACATACTGTATGTAGCATGTTGTCCTAATGCATTTTATATTGCTGCATGAGACATAGGTGTATATGACATGTTGACCAAATGCAGTTTATATTGTACAAATATATATGGCATGTTGTCCTAATGCAATTTGTATTGTAGTATGCTATATGTTGACTTAATGTGGTTTATGATGTAGAAACATATATGACATGTTGACCTAATGCAGTTTGTATTGTAGAATGATTTTGGCATTAGGGCAACGGCATTAGGGCAACAGTATTAGGTCAACCTGAAACCGTATATTCGAAAATAAATTATATTTCTCTTAGTCATTCAACATAAATCCTCCTAAATTAGTTTCACTAATAACAAGAAAGTAACGAAGGAAAATAATTGAAGATAACTGAAATATGGCTATAATTGCTTACTGTTGCCCTAATGACACACTGTTAACCTAATGCCACACTGTTGCCCTAATGTCGTTTACATAGTTATATATATATATATATAGGTACTAAGGAAGACCAGGAAAAGCCGGGTACTATCATGTTGATATATATATATATAGGTACTAAGCAAGGCCAGGAAAAGCCGGGTACTATCATGTTGATATATATATATATATATATATAGGTACTAGGAAGACCAAGGGAAGAAGCCGGGTACTATCATGTTGATATATATATATATATGCTTAGGTACTAAGGAGACCAGGAAAGAAGCCAGATGCTATCATGTTGATATATATATGTATATAGGTACTAAACAAGACCAAGAAAAGCCGGGTACTATCCATGTTGATATATATATATATATAGGTACTAAGGAAGACCAGGAAGAAGCCGGGTACTATCATTGTTGGTATATATATATATATATATATGGGTACTAAGCAAGACCAGGAAAAGCCGGGTACTATCATGTTGACCAATAATAATATATATATATAGGTACTAAGGAAGACCAGGAAAAGCCGGGTACTATCATGTTGATATATATATATATATATATATAGGTACTAAGGAAGACCAGGAAAAGCCGGGTACTATCATGTTGATATATATATATATATATAGGTACTAAGCAAGACCAGGAAAGTAGATTGCCTATCATGTTGATATATATATATATATATATAGGTACTAAGCAAGACCAGGAAAAGCCGGGTACTATCATGTTGATATATATATATATATATATAGGTACTAAGGAAGACCAGGAAAAGCCGGGTACTATCATGTTGATATATATATATATATATATATAGGTACTAAGGAAGACCAGGAAAAGCCGGGTACTATCATGTTGATATATATATATATATATAGGTATAAGCAAGACCAGGAAAAGCCGGGTACTATCATGTGATATAGTGTATGTAGGTACTAAGGAGAAACAGGAAAAAGCCGGGTACTATCATGTTGATATATATATATATATATAGGTACTAAGCAAGACCAGGAAAAGCCGGTACTATCAATTGGAAATATATATATATATATATATATATATAGGTACTAAGCAAGACCAGGAAAAGCCAGGTACTATCATGTTGATATATATATATATATATATATAGGTACTAGGAAGACCAGGAAAAGCCGGGTACTATCCACTGTTGATATATATATATATATATATAGGTACTAAAAAACAAGATGGGGAAAACTAGGGTACTATCATATTGATATATATATATATATATATATAGGTATAAGGAAGACCAGGAAAAGCCGGGTACTGTGTTGATATATATATATATATATATATATAGGTACTAAGCAAGACCAGGAAAAGCCGGGTACTATCATGTTGATATATATATATATATATATATAGGTACTAAGAAGACCAGGAAAAGCCGGGTACTATCATGTTGATATATATATATATATATATATATATATATATATATATATGTGTTAGTATTGCTTATTCGGTAAAAAAAAACAGGAAAAAAGGATACTGTAACGGCAATATGTCACGGAACAGCTGTTTTCGCAATCAGAAACAGCCATTTCACAAAGTTCAATCTTCGGTGATCTTCGCCCGGATCCTTTTGTTCTATTCCTCGTCGGGCAGGCCAGGATACTGTAACGGCAATATGTCACGGAACAGCTATTTGAGCATTTTGATCGCATTTTGCAGGGCCTCGGTGGGTGGTTGTCCCACATCCTATATAGGTACTAAGCAAGGCCAGGAAAAGCCGGGTACTATCATGTTGATATATATATATATATATATATATAGGTACTAAGGAAGACCAGGAAAAGCCGGGTACTATCATGTTGATATATATATATATATATAGGTACTAAGGAAGACCAGGAAAAGCCGGGTACTATCATGTTGATATATATATATATAGGTACTAAGCAAGACCAAGAAAAGCCGGGTACTATCATGTTGATATATATATATATATAGGTACTAAGGAAGACCAGGAAAAGCCGGGTACTATCATGTTGATATATATATATATATATATATAGGTACTAAGCAAGACCAGGAAAAGCCGGGTACTATCATGTTGATATATATATATATATATAGGTACTAAGCAAGACCAGGAAAAGCCGGGTACTATCATGTTGATATATATATATATATATATAGGTACTAAGCAAGACCAGGAAAAGCCCTTTGGGTACTATCATGTTTGATATATATATATATATATATAGGTACTAAGCAAGACCAGGAAAAGCCGGGAATTTACTATCATGTTGATATATATATATATATATATAGGTACTAAGCAAGACCAGGAAAAGCCGGGTACTATCATGTTGATATATATATATATATATATAGGTACTAAGGAAGACCAGGAAAAGCCGGGTACTATCATGTTGATATATATATATATATATATAGGTACTAAGCAAGACCAGGAAAAGCCGGGTACTATCATGTTGATATATATATATATATATAGGTACTAAGCAAGACCAGGAAAAGCCGGGTACTATCATGTTGATATATATATATATATAGGTACTAAGGAAGACCAGGAAAAGCCGGGTACTATCATGTTGATATATATATATATATATAGGTACTAAGCAAGACCAGGAAAAGCCGGGTACTATCATGTTGATATATATATATATATATATATAGGTACTAAGGAAGACCAGGAAAAGCCGGGTACTATCATGTTGATATATATATATATATATATATATATATATATATATATATGTGTTAGTATTGCTTATTCGGTAAAAAAAAACAGGAAAAAAGGATACTGTAACGGCAATATGTCACGGAACAGCTGTTTTCGCAATCAGAAACAGCCATTTCACAAAGTTCAATCTTCGGTGATCTTCGCCCGGATCCTTTTGTTCTATTCCTCGTCGGGCAGGCCAGGATACTGTAACGGCAATATGTCACGGAACAGCTATTTGAGCATTTTGATCGCATTTTGCAGGGCCTCGGTGGGTGGTTGTCCCACATCCTATTCAAGGTGAGGCGGTGGTCTTCAAGCGGTAGCAGGGTATACTGTTCATAGGTCGTCATGGCTGTTTTCCTGATGCTGGGGCGCATTTGGATGTACGCCTGTTAGCATGAGTATTAATTGCTGCTGTCACAATACGATCCCAAAAGATAGGTTCCTCCTCACTCAGGCTTTCCTAGGGCGTGGCCTGACTATCAGAGACCAAGATCTCTATATGAGTAGATATACTTCCAGCAGTCTCTGTTTCGGTATCAGTCGGCGGACTCTCAGAATCTGCTAGCATATTCTCAGCATCTGCGTCGGATTCTTGTGTCCCGTGTCTTCAATCAGTCTTCAATCCCATGTATATTTTTCTGGTGTAGCATCATATCGTAACGGTTGGTGAACGTGCGTTCGCAACGAGAGCAAGTATAAGCCGCGTTGATGGTTGAACGTCGACTGTGTACGTTTTTGCGATACGCTTGCTTTTATGAACAGTAACTCCAGCCAACGCCAGGCTTAACGTTTCAACGCCCCGGTGAAATAGCCCAGAAACTCTAGATTTTCTAGATACTCCATGGATATGACACTAATTCATCGAAATGCAGTGACGCCCGTCAACGCTAGTCGTTACACCTTAACGCCCGTCTCAACGCCTCAATACTCTATCTTAACGCCTTATCGCTCGTCTCAACGCCTTAACGCCGTTTCTTAACGCCTTAACGCCCTAGCTTTACGTTACGATAGGGCGTTAAGGCGTTACTATAGCGCACTAAAGCGTTGAGCTAGGGCGTTAAGGCGTTAAGATAAGGCATTAAGGCGTCCTCAAGAAAGGGAGTTAAGGTGTTGAGACTAGCGTTAAGTCGTTGAGACGGGCGTCAAAGCGTTATAATAGAGGGTTGATGCGTTGAGCCGGGCGTTAAGGCGTAACGACGGGCGTTGATGGGCGTCATTGCATTCCGATGAATTAATGTCATTTCCTTAGAATATCTAGAAAAATCAGAGCTTCTGAGCAATTTCACCAGGGCGTCGAAGCGTTAAGCTGGACGTTGGCGGGCGTTGCTGTTCATAAAATCAAGCCTATCCCCAAAAGGTGCACAGTCGACGTTTAAGACCCTGCAAAATGCGATCAAAATGCGCAAACAGTTGTTCCGTGACATATTGCCGTTACAGTATCCAGACCTGCCCGGCGAGTATTAGAACAAACGGATCAAAGCGAACATGACCGAAGATTGAACTTTCTGAAATGGCGGTTTCTGATTGGACAAGAACAGCCGAGGATACGTATAACGGGCAAGAACGAATATGGCAGATGCAGCCCCAAATTGGGGATTTTGATTGGACAAGAGCCTACGAGAATTGTTAACATACCAAATGCGGCTCTCCCAGCGTCGGTATTATGTGATGGAAGGGATAAAAAACCATATAAAAACTTGTGAAGGTATTGATCATTCATTCTTTCAACTGTCTGCATCATGGCATTAGCCTGTAAGGGATTAGCCATAGAAGATATAAGAGCGTTAACCCTATTCCTCCTCCTCCTCCTCTCCTTCCTCCTCCACCTCCTCCTCCTCGCGCACATACAGGTAACTCTACCAGGTAGCCGAAGAAAACAAGACCCACAGCTCCTCCAAAATATCTTTTGCACCTACGAATCTCTCCTTTCTCTACTACTCCAGAATGATCTATAAATAGAACAGTTTTTTCCCCAGAAAATTCCCGAAAATTTTTCCCTGACATATAGAGCAATGACCTACAACGCAGGAGTTTTCCCAGCAAAACACCTCGCACACTGTCCCGGTGCAGAGCGATGAAATCATCGGGGACCACCATGCTTTATTCCCTGGTGTGAATGGATTTATACATACACCTTGTCGATGCGTTAGTATTATATAATAGCATGGCACAATCTCGCGCAAAAGATAAAACACTGGTATGCTAGGGCGTTAGGGCGTTAAGATAAGGTGTTAAGGCGTTACGATAAGGCGTGAAGGCGTTCAAATAGGGCGCTAAGGCGTTACCGTAAAACTCTCCACAAAGATCACAGGGCAAATATACTGGTTTCTGTTTTATCTACCACTATGGGGCAACTGGATTACTTCCCTTGACTTTTACTTCCCCGAAACTGAGAGACTAAACTATCTCAACAACAACAACAACAACAACAACAACAAAATTCCCATTTCTATGACTCGCCTGATGTAAAGTCTTTCTGTAAAAACATGCACCCACCCAGGACTTGATCGACCTGGAGGAGCGCTTCAAATGGAATCCGGCCCCGATCCAGTACGCGCAAAATGGGCCCACCTCGATCAACCCCAAAACGTCCATTCCAATGCCTTTTCCCCACCATTGCCTGCTTGATCATGCGTACCGTTCCGCTACATTTACTCCACACCAGCCCTGTTGGACTCTGTCTCATGAGAGTTTCAAACTGATACCCTACACGACCCGTTCGGACCACTGGGGTCCACCTCGACTCCGAAACGTCCCTTCCAATGCCCTTTTCCCATAATTCCCTGCCTACGCATGCGCAGAATGTTGAAAACGGACGACACATTAGTGCAGTCAGATGCTACTTCCAGGAAGCTTCACTTTAATATCTCCCGCATTCCAATCGGGCGACTATTGGTCCATCTCGACCCCAAAACATCCATTCAAATACCCTTTTTTCTACTGCGCATGTGGACGCTCACCTACGAGTGCTTCACGATGACACCTCACACGATCCAATCGGACCACTATGAGTTCAACTAGGCCAGAAGACCAACTAGACAGAGATGACAGAAGATGTCATTTTGGTAATGCCGGACGAAATATAATCGTATTGTGACGTTCGAGCGGTCAGAAAACGTCTATCTTTGCGATGTACACGAGACTTGAGGCGGCCTGGTCTCAGGCCCCTGTGACAAATTGTCAGGCTGATGTGAACGCAGTCTCGTATGACTGGAATTGGCCAACGAGGAAGGTCCGATTCAACCTGTCACCTTGTCTGGATCGAGGAGGTAGGATGGAGGGACCTGTAGAAACAACCAAGGCAATAATAAAGTAATAATATTGTATTCTGCAATGTACACAGCTCTGTACGCGCACAATACCTGTAATAAAGATCCCTACTCTAGAGGTAGTTATCGTTAAGTGTTGTCTTTATCTTAAAGAGAAAGACTAATAATATACAGTATATACATGAGACCCTATCTATGACGCGTCACGGCCCAGTCTCGTCCAGACTGGCTCTCGTCGTGGTATGGTACGGCGTCTCTGGTTCCTCTCCGGTCGTAGGCGTAGCCCCAGACTGTATGGAACGTCTACCGTGTCTCAGGTTACACGGCCCAGTTCATCTAAGCGTTATTAATCGTCTCTGGAATCCTCTCCGTATCACTGCCTCTCCTAGCAGTAGCCCTTCGGCGGCGTCGGCCTGTACGGCACCCCACAGCGTCTTCGGCGGCAGCCCCTTTCGGCTCGGCACTTCTCTGTTATCGGCGGCCCGATTTCGGCGACCCGTCTTCGGCTCGGCAGACTTCACGTCTTCGGCTCGGCCCGATTTCGGCGACCCGTCTTCGGCGACCCGACTTCGGCCCTCACGGCGTTGACCCAAGAACGAGTTAATAGGCTCAGATTGTCTGCATATATATGTGGTAATAATGCCCTGGTCTCGGGGGTTTATTATTACCTTACAGTGTAATGTCAATTAATATCAATGATTTTTAATAGAATTTAGAGTCTTGCGGCAAAGCATAATTCGAGCCCTGCGACAGTGTAAATATGTACAGTGGATGTAAGCTTGTGTTATCAGTTACTCCTAGCCGAGGCCTGTAGGTAACTGGTGTAGGTGACTGTGATTAGATCTATTCCGTCCCTAAGGCCGACGATCTTGTATGTAAGCAAGTATGTGTTATTGATCGCATCTAGCCGAAGCCTGTATACGACCAATAGGAGTAAGGTGGGTGAGTGAATTAGACGTACGCAATTCTCGGTCGTAACCTCGAACGCTAGTCTGTGTTGAAGTGCGAGCTAGTTTGAGCCGTATGTGCAGATCTCGTCCCGAAGGCCGATGATCTGGTGTCTGTGTGTGAGTAAGTATTTGTAATCATGTAAAATACATAGCCAACGCTAGCGGTGATAATTTGCTATTAACCGAGGACTGCGGCAAAGTACTTCGGCCCGGTGCTCAGGTAGAGGACTACACTGAACCTGTTCCTATGTACGAATACCACTGGCTAATAAGCAGTTAATCACCTATTGCCGAAGCAAAACGTTAGCCGCGGACAAAATACCAGACTTTAATGTTTAATACATACTGAATGGCATTTGTATGAAAATAGGCTGCAGGTGTGGGATATTTGGTGCTCTGTATTTCCCGTTGATATCGTTCGCACGGTACAGTTAGAAGTTAGACTTTAATGCGTCATGCATGCTGAATAACAACTACTGTAGACGTGCGAACCACTGTGGACTTCTCGTCCTCAGATACTGTGCGTGTTAGTATCTATTATTCCTAAGCTATGGCTCGGTTCTCGGCTTTCCAACCCAGTTCGGTGCTATTTCGGCAATAAATCGGCACTTTCGGCCCTTTCGGCGCATTTGCGGCGATCCTGTCTCTGTGCTCTCCCGCACGATATTTACTGGCCGAATGTCTATGACAGAATGCCGAACGTCCATTCTCTACGTCTTATATAGGCTCTGGCTCCCAGAATCCTTTACGTGCCCAAACATGGCAGCCCCCATAAAACGAAAGTGTAGACTCAGGCGGTGTTGGATTTCGTGTCAGATCAGCAGAGTTCGACTTCTCTCGCCCGGTTTCGATGCAAGATGCGTGTCAGGGATATTTACACGTCTCTCGCTGAAAGTTTCAGCGCACAGTTAATACAGGTAAGTCGAATATCCACCATTATCGGTCCATTCACAATGCTATTTAGAATGTCCGCATAGAACGAAAATAACATTCTGCAGGTCACGGGCATTTTCGTCACACTACCCACGCCTTCGAAAACACGACGCCCTCGTCGTGGAGCTCGGCACAGCTACCAATCACAGGTGAGTAGAATGAACACGCAGTCCTTTCTCTGAAAGTGTAGATAGTCCACAGTATAATAACAAAGGCTCAATACGGTAGAATTACATCAGACGTTCTCCTCAGCTGTCTGCTGGGTCGTCACTGAAGGAGGGGACATCAGGTCCCTGCTTCACGGCACTGACCAAACACTGCCGAATTACATTAATCCCGATAACGCGCGGGGCGTCTAATCTCTCGACCTCGGGTCGTCCGCCGCGGTTCTGTCTCGGCCTCGGCCGGGGGTAAAGCTTCCATCTCGAGATCCAATGGTGATGCAGACTGCAAATCAACCTCGAAATCAGCAAATCTCCGTGGTCGCCGTATCTCACGCCCGCCCCGGGTCAATCGAGGTCGCCGGTCAACAGTCGGCGTTCTGACGACAGTCGATGGTTCCATGGGGTAAGGAAAGATAGCCCCATGTCCGACGCTATCATCTGATTCTACATCTCCATCGTCGCCAGACGTTTCTTCTGACTCACTGGTGGACATCTCACGAGCATAGAAAGGCTTCAGCTTGTCATGGTGAACAACCCGGAGACCTCCGTCCTCATCTGCAATGCGGTAGGTCACGTCCGTGAGAGCTTCCTTTATCACGTATGGTCCTGCCCAGCGATCTCGTAGTTTTCGATTCTCTTCTCGTCTGGGAGCAGAAATGTACAGGTAAACCTGATCTCCAGGTTTATACTTTTGCGGAACGGCCTTGCCATCATATACCCTCTTCTGGCGCCGCAGGCTCTTCCCAGTCACTTCTCGAGCGTTACGATGAATATCGTCCATCTCATCCCGTAGTTCTCCTACCCACTCCGTAGGTTCCACATGCTGACGTGGAGGAGCTCCCAGTACCAAGTGAGACGGCAGAGAGACTTCTCTCCCGAACACCATCATATTCGGCGAGAACCCTGTCGTCTCATGGGCTGTAGCACGATAGGACATCACTACAAGCGGTATATGCAAGTCCCAGTCGCTTGGATGACGGTCAACACTGGCATGTAGCATTTGGGCTAATGTTCTGTTGAACCGCTCAATCATGCCATTCGATTGGGGGTGGTGTGGCGTCGTCCTTGTCTTCCTCATCCCCAAAATTCGGCACATCCCTTTGAAGACACGGCTCTCAAACTGGCGGCCTTGGTCTGAATGGATCGCCATCGGAACACCGAACTTGGTCACATAGTGTTCCACCACAGCCTGTGCAACAGTAGGAGCTTCTTGATTGGGCATGGCAACGGCTTCGACCCAGCGGGTAAAATAGTCTCCGATGACTGCAATATACTGGTTTCCACTGCCCGTCTCTGGCATTGGCCCAAGGATGTCAACTGCGATCCTTTCTCCCGGACAACCAGTCATCTGTCCACTGTGTGGTCCTCGCGGTTTGCGTCCAGCCTGCTTTCTTCTGTTACATACATCGCAGCTTCGGCACCATTGGCGTATGTCCGTCTGCAGGCCAGGCCAGGTATAGGCCTGCCTCACCTTCGCTAAAGTCTTCTTTACTCCGAGATGTCCACCGGTGGGACCGTCGTGGCACTCTCTTAACACTTTACGGCGCAAGGAACGAGGTACAACCAGCAGTCGTCGCTTGACATTTCCACGGTCATCCACCCAACGTCTAACCAGCAGCGAATCGCAAATCTCCAACATATCGAAGGCACCCCACAGGCTCTTCGTGACGAGTCCGTACGGACTGACGTCTTCTCGGTTTGGTCGGCTACCTTGCCGCACCCAGTCGAGAACAGGTTGCAGGTCGGGATCTTCGGCCTGGGCTCGGCCGAACCCTTCGGTTGGCGACACCATCTCAATCACACGGGCGGCTGCCTGAACGTCATCGCTGCTTGATCGACCACACTGTTTGCATGGGATACGACTCAGTGCGTCGGCGTTACCATGTTTTCGACCCGGACGATGCTCGATGTTGAAATCGTAGACGCCAAGGGCCTGAATCCAACGGGCCAGCTGTCCCTCCGGTTCCTTGAACCGCATGAGCCATCTCAGCGAGGCGTGATCGGTGCGAAGCAGGAACTTCCGCCCAAACAAGTAGTGTCGAAAGCATTTGACGAAATGCACAACAGCCAGCAGTTCTCTTCTCGTCACACAGTAGGCTCGTTCGGCCTTCGACAACACACGACTGGCGTATGCCACGACCTTCTCTTATCCATCTATCACCTGTGACAAAACGGCACCGATGCCATAGTTACTCGCGTCCGTGTCCAAAATGAAAGGGAGTCTAAAGTCTGGCATAGCAAGCACAGGCGCGGTTGTCAGCTTGTCTTTCAGGGTGTCGAAGGCTTGCTGCGCTGTGTTGTCCCATATGAAGACTGTCTTCTTTTCAGTTAACGTATGCAACGGCGCTGCAATGGTTGCAAAGTCCCGGATGAAACGTCGATAGTAGCTGCAGAGACCCAAGAAGCTCCGAACCTCGGTCTGCGAAACGGGTGAAGGCCAGTCTCGTACAGCACGGATCTTCTGTGGGTCAGTTCCAATCCCATTCTGTGACACTACGTGGCCTAGATAAAGGACTTGTCGTGCCCCTATGACGCACTTGGATGGCTTGAGCTTAAGACCATGCTGTTTTAACCTCTCGAAGACCCCATCAAGACGCTGAATCATCTCGTCAAACGTCCGTCCAAAAACGATGATATCGTCAAGGTAGACGAGACACGTATCATAATGGAGTCCTGCTAGGATGGCTTCCATTAGCCGCTCAAAGGTCCCGGGCGCATTGCACAGCCCGAACGGCATAACTCGGAACTGGTACAGACCTTTCCTGGTTGCAAAGGCTGTCTTGCATCTATCTTCGGGGGACACTTCAACTTGCCAGTACCCTGACATTAAGTCAAGGGTACTCCACCAACTTGCACCTGCTAAAGAATCCAGAGAGTCGTCGATCCTCGGCAACGGGTAAGCATCCTTCTCTGTGATCTTGTTCAAAGCACGGTAATCAACGCAGAAGCGCATTTTCCCGTCCTTCTTTTTCACCAGAACTACCGGCGCTGACCACGGTCCACTGGATGGCTCGACCACACCCCGTTGTAACATGTCTTCAACTTGCTCATCGATCATTTCACGGGCGTGAATCGGCGGTCGCCTCGGCGGAATGCGGATGGGTGGGGCACTTCCAGTCTTTATGTGATGTTGTACCCTCGTCGTTCGACCTAGATCAGTATCGTCCTTAGCGAACAGATCAGTATATCGGGTGACCAAATCTTCTACAGCCAGGGCTTGGTCTGTCTCTAAGCCTTCGCTGGATCGTCGAACCAGATCTGTAAGGTGGTCTGGACATGCGCTGGTCGGCATGGCGGGCCTCTGTCTACTAGGTTTCGCACGGCTCGGCGTCGACGCTTCGGCCGCACTCGAAACTTGATCGTCCACTACTTCTACTTCACCCATACGCCCGCAGAGCGTCCCGGCCTGGACTACAGTCGGATCGGAGGACAAGTTGAGGAACCTCAGGGTGACTTCGCAGTCGCGGTCAATCTCGGTGAGGACCCTGGCCACCATGGCTCCTGTCTTCTGGGTAAACTCAGATCGTTTTCGATCATCCCTACCTCGCCTGGTAGGCCCCCACGGACTTTTCCTGTTACAACGGCTTCGGCTCCAGCAGGAATAGTCACAGTCTCGGTCACGGCTACACGGTAACAGCCTGCGCTCCCCACGACCTCGCACTGGATGTAGCGGCCACCGTACTTGACCCTGTGGCGCTCCATGTCGATCTTGGTACAGTGGGTGCTGAGGAAGTCGTACCCAAGGAGAGCGTCCACTGTCAGTTCCCCGACTATCATCTTCTGTGTTCGTGTGGTACCGTCTATAGTGATTTTAAAATCAGCTTCACCTTCCAGGGGCATCAGCGTACCGTCAGCCATTCTAATACTAGCATAAGACGGGCTCCTCAGGGCTGGTTTTAGCCGCGGACTCAGCTGCTGGTATACTTTCTCGCTCAGGAGGAAAATCAACACAACACCGGTTCCAATTTTTATCCGGTATTGTTTTGTCAGCGCGCGCAGGGGCCAAAGTTCAGTTCCGGTCACGTGAACAGAAGCGAAAGTGACCCCACAGAGGTCATATGCAAATTATTGAGGTCAACAGGTGTCCAAATGCTCTAGCAGAATACCGGATAATAATGTTGCGCATGGGTCAAAGGTCATTTCCGTTCAACATGGGGCATCATAGATACTCAAACCTCTTATTATCAATACATCTACAATACTGACCTACTACTTCCGACAGGGGGCGCCACCTGTCTTGTGACAACATTCGGTTCTGGACACGTGACAGTAAACATGGAAAAACCCGGATGTAAGATGGGGATTCGGATGTAAAACCACAGTACCCGGATGGAAGACGGAGGAACGACGGGAAAAACCCTTTGGGAAACCCGGATGTTGACAAGGTCCCGGATGTAAAATCCACTGCCCACACATACACACACACACATACACACAGACGCGCGCGCACAATGCGGCTCAGTCGTACACCAGTACATCTCGGTCCTCGACTTGGGGTAGTTGAACCGAGTGTGCTAAAAATAGATCACCAGCTAGCGTGCTATAAAAGGAAAGCGGCCTGGTCGTTTCATCAGACACTCTGTCAACCACCAAGATGTTCACTTGTACTACGTGCTCGAAATCATTCACTCGTCTGCACGACTTGCGCCGCCATGAGGCTACCAAGCACGAAGGAGCCGCCCGGTATAGCTTTACGATATGTACACTGTCGTTTCAGCGCCCGGATCATTTACAGCGCCACGAACGTTCAATTCATGGGCCACCCTATCGTCCATGCGAAGAATGTCGTCGGCTTTTCAAACTGATCAGTCAGTTGCTGCGACACCAACACACACCACACCCTGTTCCGCAGCCACGTTTGCAGGTAGAGGAGCCCGTAGGCACCAGTATCGAGACAGGGGAACTCCCACCCATCGCATGAGGACCGATGATGATGATGTCGCCCTATTTCAAGTCAAATTCCGACTACAAGACCTTGGACCAGATTTTGTACGACGTGGAGGGCAAAGTACACTTCGTGGACGGACCCATAAATGTTCCTAGCGATCTGTTACACGAAGACCATCCAGTGAGTGACATCTATCGGCGCCATTGGCCCATGATCTGGCACTGTTTCTACCGTCATCGCCCTATTCAAGATATCTACAATTTCCGACTGACCGACCTCGCCTGTCTACGCAGCTACGTGGAAGCCATCTTCAACGATCAAACTACGGCCTTCAAGTTGAATCTGGCGTTTGGTTATGCGCTGCAGCATAAGGACACAGACCAAGCCCGATACTTTTACCCGAGCAGTAACATCCCGGTATTTGATCAGCTGTTTACCATCATTAACCGGGCGTCGCTAGAGACGATGGTGGAGAAACTGGACACCGTGGATCCCTTGGAATGGGCTCAACAACAACGCCCCAACACACAATCTGTCGTAGAGAGGATGCCCAATGTCACGTTTTTCCTTACCAAGCTGACCGACCACCTCCATCGGCTGAATGCGTCACCCATGCACTGATGAATACCATAACATGTCGTACATACTCTATATGTCTACATGCTGATCGTTGACGGCGTCAACGCCAGGTGGTGGTGGCGGTGGTGGTGGTGTGAGGATAATAAAACGTGTATTACGCATTGTGCCTGTTGTTGTTGATGTATATTGGTTGTGTTTATATTGAATGGATCTGAGCATATTGATGCGATGAGAGGAAGTTTTCGGAGAGAACGTAATTCTATATTGTGCCGGGATGGATACAAACACAAACACACACACACACACGCGCACGCAATGCGGCTCATGAAAAACACGGATGTAAGCTGAGGACCCGGATGCAAAACCATATCATCCGGATGGAAGACGGAGGAACGACAGGAAAACCTCACTTGAAAACCCGGATGTTGACAAGATCCCGGATGTAAAATCCTCTGCCCACACACACACACACACACACGCGCGCAATGCGGCTCAGTCGTACACCAGTACATCTCGGTGCTCGACTTGGGGGTAGTTGAACTGAGTGTGCTAAAAATAGATCACCAGCTAGCGTGCTATAAAAGGAAAGCGGCCTGGCCGTTTCATCAGACACTCTGTCAACCACCAAGATGTTCACTTGCACAACTTGCCAGAAGCAGTTTACTCGTCTAGACAATTTACGTCGCCACGAGACCACCGCCCACAACGGCGGACGGTATACTTGTATAACCTGCGCACGGTCATTTAATCGGGAAGATGCTTTACTGCGCCATGAACGTTCAATTCATGGGCCACGCAAGCGTCCATGGGAGGATTGTGGTCGGCTTTTCAAACTGACCAGTCAGTTGCTGCGACACCAACGTTTGATTCATGCTTCGGTACCATGGGATGTGCGACAACTTCCCACTGAAGAGGAGCCGCAGAAGGTCAGACCCAGTGAAGATAAGTCCGGGGAGACGAACGCCACTGGTGATGCGATGACGGAAAGCGCGCCTATATCCACAGTTCAGAAGAGCCTGGATATTCAGCCGGACCCCAGCGTTACGGTTTCGAGTCATATGCCCGACAAAATCGAAATTTTCTGGACGAGCCCATAAATGTTCCTAGCGATCTCTTACAGGACAACCATCCAGTGAGTGACATCTGTCGGCGCCATTGGTCCATGATACGGCATTGTTTCAACCGTCATCGCCCAATTTCCGACTGACCGACCTGGCTCGTCTACGTAGATACGTGGAAGCCATCTTCAACGACCAAACTACGGCCTTCAAATTGAATGTCGCTTTCAGGTACATCTTACGCCACAAACAGACGGACCAGTTACGGTATTATTATCCCAGCAATAATATCTATGTGTTTGACCAGCCGTTCACTACTACCAAGCGTGCGTCAATGGAGACGATGCTGGAGAAACTGGACACCGTGAATCCATTCGAATGGGCCCAGCAACAACGCCCCAACACCAAGGGTGGTCCATCTCTACCCCAAGCACACCTCCACGCATCCCCCAAATGCCTACTTCCTATACTACGGCCAGACTGCTCATGCGCACAATATTGAAAACGGACGACACCTTAGTCCAGTCGGGTGCTCCTCCACGAGAGCTTCAAAATAAGACCTCATACGACATCATGGGACCAGTAAGGACTCACCTAGACCCCAAACTGTCCACCCAGTATGGACCTATCCCCCAAACCCAGTATGGGCCTATATGGGCCTATATACAGACCTAGCCGGTACTTTTCGAAAAAAAATCCGCTTACCTTCGAGACCCCTCCCATCGTGTTCTACATGGTGAGACGTGAAAAACAAGACCAAACAACCCATATCGCAATGAACATGTGTGGATTTCTCAGTATGGCCCTATACCCCCATAGCCAGTATGGGCCTATATAGAGATCTACCCGGTCTTTCAAAAAATTGCACCGCTTAACTTCGGGACACTACCCATCGTGTTCTACATGGTGAGACGAGAAAAACAAGACCAAACAACCCATATCACAATGAACACGTGTGAATTTCCCAGTACGGACCTATACCCCCATAGCCATTATGAGCCTATATACAGACCTACCCGGTACTTTTAAAAAAATTTCACCGCTTAGCTCCGGGACCCTTCCCATCGTGTTTTTCATGGCGAGACGTGAAAAACAAGACCAAACAACACATAGTAAAATCGAAAAAAGTGACAACCCCCCATACCCCATATAGGCATTTTCCCGTATATTGTATAATACAGGCCCCTATTGTAAAGGTAAAGTCCGTCTGCCGCTTTTTATATTTTCCTCATTTTACATGCACCCACCCTGCCTCTCTCAGCAGGCCCCGATAAGCCAGGGGACCGATATCAGCCCTTTTGGATAGGGTTAATAGGAGTTTTCCCCTATTGTAGGGGTAAAGTCCGTGTTCCGCTTTTTATATTTTCGGGGACAAATCCTCATTTTACATGCACCCACCCATGCACCCAGACCCCGATAAGCCCGGGGTACCGATATTAGCCCTTTGGGATAGAGTTGATAGGGGTTTTCCCCTATTGTAGGGTAAAGTCCGTGTTCCGCTTTTTATATTTTCGGGACAAATCCTAAATTTACATACACCCACTCCCCCACCCTACCCCTCTCAGCAGGTCCCGATAAGCCAGGCACCGATATTAGCTCTTTGGGATAGGGTTTTCCCCTATTGTAGGGGTTCCGCTTTTTATATTTTCGGGGACAAATCCTCATTTTACATGCACCCACCCATAATTTGATAGGCAGATCCCGATAAGCCGGGGACCGATATTAGCCCTTTTGGATAGGGTTGATAGGAGTTTTCCTCTATTGTAGTGGTAAAGTCCGTGTTCCGTTTTTTATATTTTCGGGGACAAATCCTCATTTTACATGCACCCACCCATGACTTGATTGGCAGACCCCGATAAGCCCGGAGACCGATATTAGCCCTTTGGGATAGGGCTGATAGGGGTTTTCCCCTATTGTAGGGTAAAGTCCGTGTTTCGTTTCTCATATTTTCGTGAAAAAATCCTGATTTTACATGCACCCACCCATGGCTTGATAGGCAGACCCCGATAAGTCCGGAGACCCATATTAGCCCTTATGGATAGGGCTGATAGGAGTTTTGTCCTAGTTTAGGGATAAAGTCCGTGTTCCGCTTTTTTATATTTTCGGGACAAATCCTAATTTTACATACAGCCACCCATGATGGCCCTAGAGGAGCGCTTCACTTTGACACCTCACTCGACCCAATCGGTCTACTAGGGGACTCTGGAGATTGCCGGACATTCTCACGAAAACCCACGTATTTGGGACTACTTTCTGTCCGCGGAAGCTTCTCCCCACAGCCGCATCACCGCCAAACTGCATCGCCGCGGAGAAATCCCCTAACATGTCTAAACATGATCCAAGCTCAGATGATGGGCGGGATGAGAGGATACAGGTCAGTACATGCTCAAGTGCACTCATTGACCTTTGAACTCTCCACCTCCACGTGACCTCCACAGAGGTCAAAGGTCAACTAGAGTCTATATGCTCGCTGTATACTACTGACGTCACTCACCAAGGGTGCTGTCCATGCCTAAATTATGTGCGGCTGAAAACAGGCATGGGTTTGGCTCTTCGGCCATAAAGTGTTGTAAAATCTTCAACAAAAACCCTGTAAACGTATATATTTTCTATATTGTGCATGCTCGCGCCATTATTTCAGGAGACAAGTGAGCTATTGAAACTGAAAGTAAATACGCGCAATCCTTGTTTAAAAAATATAAACATCTGACCACATGATCAATACTTGAAGATGGCGGGAGCTATGATCGGCAAGATACAGGCTGTCAGTAAATCCAAAAATTGTCGCGTTCTCTGAGTCCGTAATGTTTCATATGCTGGCATGAGGAAGCAATGGTACCGGGGTACGCATATCACTGGTTAGTAACTATAATTTTAATGTCCAAACGAGAATAAATTCGCAAGTTCAGGTCAACCGACTGTCATAACCTGACCCAGAAACGTGTTCATTTCGTGTTTTGAATGTCAGTCGTTCTGATGCATGCCCATCGTCAAACTCCATAGCATGCACAATAGTTCACATTTCGGAATGTCACAGAAATTAATGCATAGAATCAAATATATTTTCACGATGAGAGATCACGATCAGGAAATATCAGGAGCCCCTGGATTACAGTATTGTACAGCAATATGTTCACAGACATATAGGACATCCTACTGAGACAGTCCATTGTATTCCAGAAATCTCCAATTGACGCCATATTGCGCACGGTTCTCTCCTAAGGAACCCCGCAAATAAATTATCAAAGGTCGGTTCAATTCCCAATCGGAAAATTTGAGGGGTGAAATCTCCACCAATTAATCTCCCCCTTCAACAAACTTATGATAGCTCTCCTGCCACGTACATTTTTTAGGGCAATCAGTCCCAACCCTCTCTTCAATTCCCCCGGAGGAACATACCAGCCCTCCAATATACGAAGACCACCCAGCCTCCCCCCCGCCCCCACCCCACCGGTTCATCTCCCTCAACATTTTTTCCGGGTAACAGACTCCCCCCAAAATGATAAAAACCTTAAAAACCGTCCACAGGGGTAGGTACTTATTAAAAGAAAAGGAAAGTTCTATTCCCCAGTGCCCACAATATCCAGTGCGGAAAAATTTGAACCTGAACATAGTGTACCACAGGATTACCGAGATTCCAATGTATGTAAATAAAAATTTCAGTTGATTGGTCGATGTAGTTTAAAACATAAAATGGCTTGTGCATGTTGTATGTATATCTACATGATCATTGAGTAATTATTAGGGTCCATGCATCCTTCATTATGCTGATCTGTTTACTCTGTACCAGCCTTGCAGTCAGATGCCGACTCTACATACAGCTATTACTCGAACCGTCGGTTTGAAATAATAGTCAATGAAAGGACGGCATTTTGGGACAATGCGAAACATCGTGGGATCTCGGAATATTTCGAAGGCCGAGTTCATACGGAGCAAAGCTGGAGGAGAAACTCTTTGATGTTCTGGAGGGAAACTCAACACAACGACTGATACGAAACATGTGAATTCGAAACAGCCAGAGGCCTGGTGCCTAATCCTCTCAAATATGGGCTATAGTCGGAGTGGTCACAAGGCCAAGAATGCGTTCCGGAATGTATCGAATCAAACGGCTCGTAATCGTTGTGGAGTTTTAGATATACGTCATGGCACGGGTTTGATGGACGAGCCATGTCGAAGGCTAATGGGCCCATGGTCAACATGCGAGGACTTTTCATTCTATATTTAAGGTTACATGGCTTTCCAAATGCTCCATCCTTCTTTGGCAATCATCTCTCCGGGTTCGGGGTCGGTGGTGTCGTACAATCTACATATTTTTGTTTGCTGATGAATATTGAATATGGTACACACAAACTGGGTTCGTCCGAGACAATTTACGGCACATTCCCCATTCGAGCGTGTATTTGTTGTAATAATGGGTTCTGATATCAGCCAGTTATCTTCGACGCCGCTACACATCCGGATTCGATTAACCTGACCTCGCCTCTTTTCGGCTCCGACTCTCCGGATTTCTTTGGATGCGCCTTCTTGCAAACTTGGAGAGCGTTTGGCGCTGACTAGACCATTGATTTGCTCAGTCACAGAGGTGACAGACGATGCCATTCTAGTAATGCCGGGCGACATATAATCGTATTGAACAGCACTCTGTGAGGTCATTTCGATAAGGCCGGACGATATAAGATCGTACTGTATAGAACTCTTTGTCGTCGGTTCCCTTAAGATTGACGATTTTGGAACGTATTGTACAGCAATGTGTTCACAGACATAGGGCATCTTATCGAGACATTCCACTGTTCTCCAGAAACCCAGCACCTTAAGCCGACGACGCCATATTACGACGCCGATTTTCCCCCAAGGAACGTGAAAATTGTACTATCCAGGATTCGGTTTAATTCCCAATCAGAGTATTTGACGGGTTCCCCATCGGACCAGTACCATTCTCCATCCCTTAGTTGGGCACCAATCCAAAACTCGTCCCACTCCAGCTTGTCAAAGAATTGGTTGAGTTCTTCAGTAGTAATTTTAACCAGTTTTCCTCCGTTCTCCTCACAGAATGTAGCGGCATATTCCCAAGACTCCATCCAACACCACAGCACTGGATTCGCTCACGATCATTTTGTTGATCCAATCCTGGCATCCGTATGGGTATTTATCATTATCTAATGCATTCACCATTGAGGTAAAATTAAGAAGATTTTGATGAACATTTTCTTCTGGAGAATAACGTTTTTTTAACGAACCTTCGAAGTCCACGACCTGAAATCCACTGGCACAAGCCTACATATCTTGGTGCTTCGAAAAACACTGAATTATTAATCCTATGGGAAGCAATCCAAGTCGAGAGAAGACCCTCTCCTGACCTATATTGATGAGCTGTGTCCATCAAACTATAGCAATCAATCGATTTCAAAATATATGGTGGATGATTTATGTCTTATCATTCTCTGATCGGTACGAAGATCAGATGTCAACACCCGACATTACTATTACTGTACGATGGCATTCTGCAATATCACAGTGGGAAGATTATCGTGTAGTAATTATGCCCTATACGCTCTTAAAATGTTTTTTTTTTGGAAAAATTCCTGAATCTCTGAATATTAGAGGCTACTGACTGCAGTTTAATTTTAGGGATTTTCCCTGAATTGGTTTTGGGATTGGTTTTCCATGATAAAAAAATTACAAAAATATGGGCCTCCTCCAAAAGAAAATATAGAGAATCACCTCCTAAGGCAAACTGTATAAGAACACACACACGCACACACACACAGCCCCCACCAAAACCCCCTCCCCCCCACACACACACGCACCGACACACAAACACACTTTATGTACTCGGTAGCCAGATCGAACATGGGCCCTTTCTCAAATACTCGCGCAGGCGGACCTCCGAATCTGCTCTTTCTCTACTACAACCCGACTGCGCATGCGCTGAATGACGTGACTTCCAAAAACACCCACCGTAGGCGGACTCTACCATACGAGCGCTTCATCCACGATTGCGCATGAGCGTAATGACGTGCCTTCCAATGCAAATCATAAGAGTTGAGACTCGCTTCCCACGAGTGTTCCAACAGGATATCTGATACGACCTATTTGGACCACGGATGTATAGGGAAACACATGTCTCAAGCGCGCACCCGCGCGATGCGCTGATTGGTGAAGAGAACAACGTGGGAGAGTTTTGGTGGGGTGAGGGCTTATAAAAGTGGCGGTATGTGACAGTTTTTTCATCATTTGCTGATCCTCATCCGACATGTTCTCTTGCACGACTTGCCTGAAGCCATTTACTCGTCCTGAAGATCTGCGACGCCACGAGGCCTCCACCCACAACGGCGCAAGGTATATTTGTAAAACGTGCTCACGGTCATTTAATCGCGAGTATGCTTTACGGCGCCATGAGAGAGCACACCATGAGGGCGCGACAGAACAATGTAACGATTGCGGTCGACTCTTCAAACGACCCAGTCAGTTAAGACAGCATTAAGCTTTGATTCATGCCTCGTCACCACGGTTTGGGCGACAACTTCCCACTGAAGAGCCCAGGAAGGTCAGTCCCATTGAACACGAGGCCAGGGGGACGAACGACACTGGTGATGCGATCACGGAGAGCCCAACTATATCCACAGTTCATGAGGGCCTGGATATCCAACTGGACCCCAGCGTTACGGTTCCGAGTCATACGCGTTCCGAGTGGACGAGCCAATATATGTTCCTAGCGATCTGTTACCCGAAGGCCCTCCATTGAATGACAGCCCTATTCAAGATATCTACAATTTCCGACTGACCGACCCCGCCCGTCCACGCAGCTACGTGGAAGTCATGTTCAATGACTAACCTACGGCCTTCAAATTAAATGTCGCTTTCGGGTATTTGTTATGCCATAAGATGACGGATCAACTGCGCTATTTCTATTCCAATGCCAACAACCAAGTGTACGACAATGCTTTCGCCATCACCAATCGTGCGTCGCTACAGACGGCCTTGACCCAACTGGACACCGCTGATCCCTTGGAATGGGCGCAACGTCAACGCCCCAACACCCAATGGATGGTGGAGAGGGTGACCAATGTTACGTTCTTCGTGGCTAAACTGATCGGCCATCCCCTCGGATGAACGGATTCACCCCCGACAGGCACTAATGAATACCATAACATGCCGTATATACTCTATATTTCTACATGCTGATCGTTGACTTGAGCTCTGTAAACACTAGTACCTAATGTTACGGTGCGTTAAATAATAAATCATGGTGTGTGATATTTCAATTTATTTTTCTGTGAATATAATAAACATTCCCAGGGCGGCTCCCCCAGCCTGTGTGTGATGTAACATTGGGGATAATAAACTATATGAACATTGCTGAACTTGTTGTTATTCACGACAACCGCTATCCGCTGTACTAGGATGAATATATACCCCCAGATGTGATATAGTGCCCTTGCGCACTTCCGAAACTGCCCTTTTTCTGCTACTCCACGACTGCGCACGTGCAGAGTGACGTCATTTCCACGACCCATTCCCTCCAGTCGAAGCCACGAATACTTGATACCTCCCCTTACCCCTTCAGATCAATATTGGTCCATGTCGACCCCATGACGTCCCTTCCAGTGTTCTTTTCCAACAACTCCCTCTCTGCGTATGCGGGCCATAACCTTACTTCCACAACACACCCGGCCAGTGAGTGTCTACTCTAAGTGTACTTCATTATGACACCGCCCACGACCCAATCGGACCAGTAGTGATTCCTCAATTTACTCACACACTCCCATGCACGCCCAAAATGACATCTTTCGTTACTGCTTCCCAACTGCGCATGCGTAGCACGGTGCGTCTTCCAACAAAAACCATACCATTCGTCGTCTACTTGCAGAGAGCTACAAGATGACATCCCACACGGTCCAGTTGGACCACGGATGGTCCATCGCTCACCCAAACACCTTCCTTCACGCCCCCAAAATGCCCACTTCGGCTAATTCTCCTACTATTGTCACCTATGACGTCAAAGATGACGTGCACATCCCTCAAGCCGTGGTCTACACACCGAGGGCTTCACTTTGACACCTTACAAGACGCATTCGGACCAAGACTGGTCCCTCAATCGCTCAAATATATCCTGCGCACGTCTAGAATGACCACTACCCCACGAAAGCTTCACTAGGATACCCCAACCGGTCCGTTTGGACCAAAAAATGGGTCCTTTGATAGCCCAAACATGTCATTTCCCACGACCAAAATGACATCTTTCGTTACTACTACCCAACTGCGCATGCGTAGCACGATGCAACTGCCAACAAAAACCATACCATTCGTCGTCTACATGCAGAGAGCTACAAGATGACACCCCACACGGTCCATTTGGACCAAGGATGGTCCATCTCTACCACAAACACCCTCCCTCACACTTCCAAAATGCCCACTTTGGCTAATACTCCTACTGATGACGTCTCCAATGGCGTCACAGATGACGTGGACATCCCTAAAGTCGTGGTTTGTACCACGAGAGCTTCAAGATGACACCTGATACGACGCATTCGGACCAAGAATGGTCCCTGAATCGCTCAAATACACCCCCGCGCACCCGTAAAACGCCCGCTTTCGCTACTACGGCCAGATTGCGCATGATGAAACCGGACTAGACACCAGTCCAATCGGAGGCTATCCCAGGAGAACTTCTTACGGCCCAAGCGGACCACTAGGGGTCCATCTCGACCTCAAATCGTTCATTCCAATGCCGTTTTTCTACTGCGCATGCGCAGAATGACGTTAGTTCCACCCCACACCTATCCAGTTGGACGCTCCCCCACGAGTGCTTCACACTGATACCTCACACGACCCAATCGAACAACTAGGGTTCCACCTCGATCCCAAAACGTCCACCCCAGCGCTACTGCGCACTGGGACTTAAAAAAATTAACGCATGGCCTCCAGACCCCTTCCATCGTGTTCTTCGTGGTGAGGCGAGAAAAACAAGAATCCACACCCTATACCGCAAATGGCCATGAGTGGGTTTCCCAAAGGGATCAACATTGCCCACTGCGCCAGTATTGACCTACCCTGTCCAGGCCTACCTGAACTTTTCAAACAATTTCACCGCATGGCTTCGAGACCCCTCCCATCGTGTTCTACCTGGTGAGACGAGAAAAACAAGGGGCCACACCCTATACCGCAAAAGTCCAGGAGTGGCCTTCCCAGTGGGACCTACATTGTCCACTGCACCAGTATGGAGCATCCAGCCCAGACCTACCTGAAATTTTCAAAACATTTCACCGCTTGGCTTCGAGACCCCTCCCATCGTATTTTACAGCTCGAGACGAAGAAAACAAGATGCCATACCCCATAGTAAAATCCACAAAAATGACCACCCCTATCCCATACATGCATTCCCAGTATAGATTAAGTCACTTGGTTGACAAGGGAATACTTTATGTGCGCGGAGGCTTCTCCCCGACCGCATCACCGCCGACCGCATCACCTCGAAGAAATACATCCCCAGGGGTCATTTCCGGTCACGTAACCGGAAGTACACTCAATGGTCTTTGCCGGAAGTTTAGTACACTTGACCTCTGTGATGTCACACATTTCCGAGGTGAAAGGTCAAGTTGCTTCAATATCCACTCCCTCGACATGGTACTAGCTTCAGTCCCAGGAGGCTTCTCCCCAACCGCATCACCGCCGACCGCATCACCGCGGAGGAATACATCGCCCGGGGTCACTTCCGGTCACGTGACTCTTGAACCTTTTGCCGGAACTATAGTTAAATTGACCTCTGTGACGTCATCGCCACGCCACGCCACGATATGCATAACAGAGTTACCTCCCCGGTAAAATAAGCGTGAATATATTCTTTCCCTACTACTGGCGGGTGTAGTATTTTTCTCTTTTCAATTCTATTGTCACTCTTGATCAGGCATGTTCGGTGAAATCACAGCTATGTTGTTCGTAGCTACAAAAAAACATTCTTTGGAAAATTAGATCATTCTGAGGGAATCGGATATTCAATTCCGCACAAACAACATCATCTGCGCAAACCCAGTGAAATCAAATCTCGGCAGATATGTAATCGGATACGTACGAATGAATCAATACATACTTTTCATTTCAATAAGGAGTCGATCATGCCTACCCCACCTTCAAAATATTGGATAGTTATTGTATGGCGAGGGTCGACACCAAGGTCGATGGTTCCGGCTTGTGTAATTCAATGTGACGCATAGCCTATAGCTTTGGACCCTCCTACGAACTTCTGACTGATGCGGCAAATACATTTTCCCAGATAGACGGCAGATTTTGAAATCGGAAACAAGGCCGGGCTGCGTCATGGGTAAACTGAGACAGCCACGCGATTGTGCATGACGATTGGGATGCCTCCTGAAAATAGTGATCCATTGAGAATGCACGTCTTCGTTTAAAATGACACGGGTCGAATGACCAATCACTGGAGGATAGACAGCTGCAACAGTACACTAACACTGTCTGTTAAGGGAGCACATTTATGATGGAGGTCACAAACCACAATTCTATAAAAACTTTATAACGTGTTAAAAACGACTTGCTAACTGGACATTCATTGAATGTTGTAGCACAGTTGTGTGAACTGTACACGAGTCAAGTGCAGGTGTTCATTTGAGAGATTCTATTTCACAAGTCGGTTGAGAAAAGGGACGTCTGCTTTCATACAAGTCACGATCAAATAAGGCAAATAAAAAAATTACAAGATGTAATTTCTTTCTCAAGTTTAACTGTTGATTTCATCGTGAAATTGAACAACAAAGCCGACACAAAGACATACGTCCACGTATCCTCCACACAGCCGGACTCAGCTAACATTTGATAAACCACATAAACTGCTCCACTGATATTGGCACGATGCCAGTTGGGATGGGAGCATCCTGCTAATATCACTGGACGAGTTTTTTTTTCAACAAAGGGCAGAAAGTTTGTCAAGTTTACCACATTTGTTCAACCTTTCATTATAATCTGTGTTGATAATCAATTTGAATAGTGCTATAGAATAGAAATATGTTTTTATATTCTTTTATGTGGCGGGGAATGTATGTTGGATTTTTTATATGTTTTGAGCCGGCATGCCAGGCTACCTTTCGTGGTAGGTCAATTGAGGCTGCGAATGTTAGGAATTTTATTTTTACCCCCGTCAATCAGCCGGAGGTCTAGGAGAGCAACGTGAAATCTCCCGCCAAATAATTGTCATATGGGGAACCCACGACTCATGGGATTTCCAATAGGGATTGCTATGGTTTCCGACGAAATTTTGAAGCCAAGTTGTTGGACACTATTGATATAATGGGGTTCCCCATTGCAATGCATTTCAATGGGCCTTGCATCTGTAGTCGGGTTCTACCTCCCACCATGCTTCACGAGTTACACGTGTCGGGCTACTTATTTTGGCATTATTTTCTTGTGCATTTATCAAATATAATTTACCAGCATTATTGTAATGACGCATCAAATCACAGTTTATTGTTTGTCAAACGAAACCACATGTGTCTCTGTCCCAATTCCCATTTCAAAAGTTCATCCCCCAGCAGCATACATGTCAATTAACATTTCAATACACTGAAATAAAAATTATTCTTGAACCTATCAAATTACCTTGCCTCAGGATACCATTCTCAGCTTTACAGTCCATTTGAAATGAATGAGTGAAAACAGTTGAATAATGGTTTGATTTTGCAGAAGCCCCAAATTGATCTACCTGCGTGAGTGTGTAAACTTATTTAATAAAGCTGATAAATAATATACATATACTTTTTGTTTGACAACATTGTAAACCTTTTCTTTTCATTTATCTTGAAAGTTTAATGACATCCACATTGTGTG
This sequence comes from Hanleya hanleyi, assembly GCA_036873755.1. Classification (NCBI taxonomy): domain Eukaryota; kingdom Metazoa; phylum Mollusca; class Polyplacophora; order Lepidopleurida; family Hanleyidae; genus Hanleya; species Hanleya hanleyi. The sequence continues at coordinate 16,769 of JAVTVY010011764.1, read as the reverse complement.
CTGTGAGACTTGTTGATGAAAAATAATCTGCTTGTTACAACCTGATATTCTGAAAACTCATTCTGAATTGTAGTTGAAACAAAGGAGTGTCTACATTCCACATGTAGGCCTACATTATTGAGATTTTTGACGGATAGCATGGATAGCGCCTATCCCTTTTTTTCAGTTTTAAGCCCTGGACGGACATACCACTGGGCATTTATTTGCCATACGATCACATTTCACATGCTTTGTTCAGCCCCCGTGATCTGGAACCAAACAGACACTATCACGAGATGAAAGAAGGAGATTATATACATTTCAGGTTTTACCGATGCCAAATGACTTGAACAGAAGACAATTAGAAAAAAAGAAAATCGATAAATATATCAATAAATAATAAATTACATAGAAAATTTTCTTGTCTTTGCAAGGGGGACATCAGACACACTGACAACACAGACCATTCATTCAAATTTCACCTTCCATTGGGGAGACAGAAATATTCCTCAAACACAGTATACGTATTCTCTTTTGTGATCTAATTTTCGTTTGTCAAAATATTGCTCCATAGAGAAGTTACTGATATAAACAATCCTGTTCTAGATTATAATATCCTGGATTCTTATCATGCATTGCTCATGCCACTAACATGAACTCCAATCCAACCAGTGGTCAAGATCCATCATCGTTCTTCAGGATTCATATTATTGATCACTCATAGATTGGATTAAGTTCTCATAGTACTCAGTTCTCATTTCATACTTTTGCAAATTCTTGTAACATGGTCAGGTCCCAGTTCTATTAAGTAAACGTATGAAAGGTGCGAACTGGTATAATGGATTTCATCTTGTTGTGTATGACGAAAGAATGAAATATAATGAAGGCCATAAACATTTTCAATGAAGTGAGTTTTGATATTAAATATGTATACAATTGATTCCAACCTGCAGGTCATGGATTCAGCACTTCTGATATCAGATGCAACAGAACTGTTACACAATGGATGTACTGGATGAAATGGAAAAACAAATACAGGCTATTGATTGGTTCAGCTGTGTCAGAAATGTGTGGAATGACAGAGATGGTGAAAATCAGAGCCAGTGATTGACCACAACCCATTGGATATCAGCTGAATCCTCAGGAAATAAACATTACACAGAGCGATATTTGTGTCAATCAGTCAGACAATTCCAAGGATACCCAGTTCTAACTTAAAACAACCATGCGGATTTACACATAAATGAAGGGACCCAGTTTATCGGTGCTATGGCAAAAATATCATGTAGAATGGGATTGTGTGGATAATATCAGATCCATGGAAGTTGAAGTCCTGCAGCGTGCTCCACAAATATCATAAAAGGTCATAAAACTTTCTCGTCTGCACCAGTGTGGATCTATACTGTTTTTTTTTACAAAATTATCTCCCTTGACCAGGTGAGGACTTGAATGTGTCTAAAATGATTTAGCTTTCAGAAACAAAGACTTCATTATTTCCTGAGTAGAGGTAAAAACCGAACATATTTTGATTATTTTATTCAAATTATAATTCCAATTCTGGTATATGTACATGTATAAAATACATACAGAATGAACTGCATACAGAATAACACAAAGAACTGAAGATATAGGAGCTGTTGAAGATATTTCTGATTTGAGGGCAACGGGCAATCATACTAACTTTATTTTCATAATTTCATTTATTTGCACAATGACCAACATAATCGAGATTAGCAAGTGAAGTTTTACAACATAATATAATAAGCATCATGGATCTCCTTCAGTTTAGTGTAGACATATATATCCTTGAATATCTGTTACCATGATTCAGTCATAATATTGTCTGTAATATATTGATGTCGACAAGGAATAAACATAATTATTTGATAATATTATTAATTGTATGGTGTTTATGATTAACATGAACTTTTTATTTGCTGGAATCCAGCAATATTCTCATCAGCCATCACCATTCAATATGGATGTGATACATGTACAATTACAAGCGTCTGGTCCGTCATTCATAATTCAGCCATCGTCCATTAGAGAATATCCGCGTCCATAATCCAAAGACCTATTCCATATTCCATATAACAATATTAACATTAAATTCAAAAAGACAATCATAGTATACATAAACATAGGCTTGTTTCCTGCAAGAGAGAAGCGGTCAACAGTTTTCAATGATGCCGGCAAGACATCATGATGTTCCAAAAATATCAAATCCGTATCGCTGATCAGTATTCTTAATCCATAAGTCCATGCTAATTGATACAATTACATTATGGTGTAGGTGACCTGTAACACCAGTATACAAAATTATTCCGAGCGCATTGAATCCTCATCCGTGGTCCGAATGCTTCGTGGGGGTGTCATTTTGTAGCTCTCGGGGTGAAGACCCCGACTTGAGGGATGTTCACATCATCTGTGACGTCATTGGTGACGTCATCAGTACGAGTAGTAGCGAAAGTGGGCATTTTGCGGGTGTAGAAAAAGGTATTTGGTGTAGAGATGGACCACCCGTGGTCCGAGTGGGCAATTTAATAGAGCTATTATCTGGACAATTGTGGGAGGAGAGCGGCCAGCAGCCGAAGAGACAACACGTGTTCCCTGTCATATCTATTTGTGGTAGTTAAAACAGACCTGCTGTAAAGAAGGCAGTATGGAAAGTGCTAAGAGATGCTTTGTGAAAGTTTATCTATGAAGAGAAGAACATTACTGGAAAGGGTTTCAGAGTGTGGAACGGTTAATTACCTAATTTCCCCTATTGCGTTTGACACTTGTGGATAATGTTGTCAACACTCATGTGGAGAGAACCAAAGCCTATGTTCACCCAAGTTGAAAAGTTCAATGGTACATTGAAACGCATGATCAAACGATTGTGTGAGGAGAAACCCAGAGACTGGGACAGATATATTGGCCCAGTATTGTTTGCATATAGGGAAGTCCCACAAGAGAGTTTAGGTTTTGCACCCTTTGAACTATTGTATGGTACAACAGTAAGAGGTCCTATGGCAATCTTGAAAGAGTTATGGACGTCTGAGGAAATTGATCCCGAGGTCAAAACTACATATCAGTATGTTTTGGATCTCAGAAATAGATCAGAGGAAACGTGTGATCTGGCGAGAAAAGAGCTTGAGAAAAGTTCTATTAGATACAAGAAGTACTATGATTCCAAAAGCAAACATCGAAAGCTAGAGATAGGAGATCAGGTGTTCTCTTGCCAACAGACAACAACAAGCTGTTGATGCATTGGAAAGGACCCTTTGAAGTTGTTGCAAAGATAGGAGTAAATCATTAAAACATTGATATGGAAGGAAAGACAAAAATCTTCCATGCAAATATGCTAAAACTGTACATTTGGCGTGAAGGGCCTAGCATCCCAAAATTATATCCAGTTCCCACAATTAACCTTGCTTCAGCTTGTGAAGAGTTGGAAGATATTGAGATGATAAAGGATGATATTCCTTTGCCCTGTTTGGCACATACAAAAAGATCCACACATGTTATAATTTGTGAACAGTTGTCTGACAATCAGAAGAGTCAGGTCAATGCTTTATTGGAGCAAAACAGTACCACGTTGACAGATCTTCCGGGTCATACACACTTGATAGAATGTGACATTAAACTGGTGACTGACACTCCGATTAGGAACAAACAGTACCAGCTACAGTATGCTGTTAGGGAAACCATATCTGTTGAAGTTCGGAAGATGTTAGATCTTGGAGTTATTGAACCCTCTACATCCCCACACAGTTCATCGATTGTTTTGGTTAAGTAACCTGACAATTCCCATCGTGTGTGTATTGATTACAAGGGTCTCAACAAGGTCACCCTCTTTGACTCAGAACCAATTCCAACCGCTGGGGATATTTTTGCCAAACTTTCAAATGACAGATATTTTACAAACATATCTCTGAGTAAGGGGTACTGGCAGATTCCTTTGGCAGAGCATGCCAAGGAAAACACCGCGTTTTCAACGCCGAATGAGCTATTCCATTTTTGCACTATGCCTTTCTGTTTGGTTTGTGCGCCATCCAAGTTCTCCAGAATAATGAGAAAACTGTTGGAACGTATTGACAATGTTGACAATTATATTGACGACATTTTAATACACACTCGAACATGGGAAGAGCACATGATTTGTCTCAAGAAAGTTTTCAAAAGGTTGAAAGAGGCCAATATCACGGCTAGACCAAGTAAATGCTTGGTAGCATTGTCAACCTTGGACTTCTTGGGTCAAGCTTCTTTCAACCCTGTTGACGAGGGCCCTTCAGCAGGTAAAAGCATTTTGGCAAAGGTATTGCGCCATTATTTCTAAAAACTCTGGCGTTGAATGTATGCGGATATTGAAAAACTCTTTTAAGCAAATCTTTCATAATTTTGTTTCTTTCGAAGACAAATTTCCACAAATTTTTGTCAGTCAGTTTTTAGCTGATGGAAGTGAATGTACGTGTAAGATCATATAAGATTTTCGACCTACATTTTATTTATTTTCAATGAGCGAAATCAGGGAGTCTTCATCGATACCCAATTAAAGAGCTGTGTCGGATGTGGACATCTGTTCAAAATATTTAGAAAATATTGTATTTAACAATGTAATTTTGAAAAGTTATGTGCATATGAATAAAAGTTTCATACAAATGGGGGACAGTCTTGCCAGCAATACTGAAACTGTTTTTCTCTTGAAACAAAGGCTAAAGAAAGGGGTTGAAATTGCGATGTAGAGATGTCAATTTCGGTCACGTGACTGGCAGAGAAAATATGAATCTTGGAAGTTCATGAAACAAAAATACGGAAAAACACTCTCAGTCACGTGGATAGAACTGGGCTAACCCTGGGTCAAATGGGTCATGCACGTTTCAATGCCTGTCAGCTGACTTGAGGGTGAATCCAAGACTACGAATTTCCCCCCCCCCCCCAAAAAAACCCCCGGACTTCCCAGGGTGTACAAAATCTGGAAAATGGACTTCACATGAACCCATGGGTATTTTTTTCTTGTGGAGCAAAGTATAGGTTGTAGGTATTTGATCGATCTCTTGCACGCTGAAGCGTACTTTGGGAGTGGTTCGAAACCATTGGTTGAATTTCGGGTCCAAATGAGCTGTGCAGGGTCCCGTATTGAAGCACTGGTGGATTAGACTACGCTTGACGAATCGAAAATGACGTAGCCTGGGTTATAATATGTCACTATCACAAGTTTTTCTGTTTGCTCTTGCCTTCAGACTTTACAAATCATTTGGCGCAGTACATTCTTTGTTATTTTAGAAGCCATTGAAACTTAAAAATCCTTTCTTTAGCATTTCTGAGAATGATATCTTGCTCACAAATAATGAATTACTGCCTTTTAAAAAAAGGATGGAGAATTGCCAGTACGCTTCGTTGCAGACAGTATATATATGCTGCGTGCCTTGATAGACTAGCAAAGATACGAAGGTAAATTGCTAGGGGAAGAAAGCATATCAGTGATACCCACGGGAGAAGGAAGCAGGGGTGCCTAGAACTCGTATTCATCAGCACAGATACTTGATTCGATAAAAAACAATTTAAGGAAGTTCCAGTTAATGTGGTCACATCTTTACTGAACATATAGCTTGTGGGATAGAAGTAATATTCGTGAATATTTCCCATGGAATTCAAGTATTATTCGTGAATATTTCCCGAGGTCTTCATTTACGGCACAGATTGTATGATGTATCTAACCTTTATGTCACACTGGTCTCTTATTCGGTTAATGTGTATTCAGACTAAGACTTTTGGTAAACAAATGCATGAAGCTTTTGATATGTTATGCAAGTTCTTATCTGCTCCATGTACTCTGATGTTTCGTGAAGTAACTTTTGTCGCGTGGTCTGTAAAGAAATTATCCAGTTTCGTCTGAATTGTGACGAACCCGTATGGTGCAACTTTCATGAAATCTTTTCTGACCAACCTATATTGTCGTAAGTAGTATATAAACAGCATCTTGGAACCGATTTAGCGGCAGATGGCAAAACTGTATGGCTATGACGAGGGTTCCCCACTTGCCATTTATGCTGGGCATAGTGCTGGCGATATTGTCGGGTACCCTGTTCCATGCAGTCCATTGACGCACACTATGACTGACCCTCGTATATATTGGCAAGGTGAAATTGGGTCGGATTGCCCTGTGGCAAAAGCTGGAACTAGGGGAGATAACTCCGGCTGTCATGTGACCCGGCAGTGACCTCTGACCTTTTGACCCGGATGTGACCTGTGACCCCGGATGTCACGTGAACGAATGTGACGTCATAGTGACGTCAATTTGATAAGTAGTAAAAGAGCATCTGGGAGCCGATTCAGCGGCAGATGGTCGCCAGGGGGCGCCACCAGTCTTGTGACGTCACTTCCGGTTCTGTTCACGTGACTGGAATTGACCTTTCGACCCCTGCGCACCATTATTAATATCCGGTATTGTGCGCATGCGCAAGGGTCAAAGGTCACGTCCAGTCACGACTGAGTCATATTTACGCAAATGAAATGACGTCATCGATGACGTCACAGATGTCGAAGGTCAAAAGTAATTCCGTCACTTCCGGTCACGTGACATGCATTCTTCCGCGGTGATGCGGTCGACCTCCGCGGCCAGAAAGTAGTCCGGCGGTGCTGCGGTCGCTTCCGCAATGTAGTCCCGACATTTCAAATATGCGAGTTTTCTTTAGAATCAACTGGAATGCTCGGCAATCTTCAGCAATCTCCGGTAATATAATGTTCGGTCATCTCCGGCAATGTCCGGCCCTCTCCATGAGAATAGATAGCCTGTATCTGCCCTTCCGAAGCATCAATGGACTGTACAGGGTCCCCGACAATATCGCCATATATTTGCCTATGTTAAATGGCAAGTAGGGAACCCTCAGTTTCTCTATACAGTGGCAGATGGAACAGCGTCCTAGTGGGGATTGAACCCGTGTCGCTTTATCTAGAGGCAGACACGTTATCCATTAGACCACGAGTCGTAGGCTACAAACCAAGGTTGAAAATAGCATATATATGTCTACCACTTAACACTATATGGCCCATACTGGCGTACTGGCCAATGTTGAGCCTAATGGGAAATTCTCTCCTGGTCATTGCAGTATGGGTTGTTTGGTCTTGTTTTTCACGTCTCACCACGTAGAACGCGATGGGCGAAGTCACTGTCGGCATGCGTAGTGGGTAAATAGCGCTGGGTGGACGTTTTGGGGTCTAGGTGGGCCACTATTGGTCCGATTGGGCCGAGGGAGGTATCAATGTGTAGCACTCGTGGAAGAGCATCCGACGGAAGGGGTGTGACGTGGAACGGACGTCATTTCTGCGCATGCGCACTAGACAAAGCGTATGAAAATAGACGTTTTGGGGCCTAGGTGGGCCACTATTGGTCCGATTGCGTCGAGTGAGATATCAATGTGAAGCACGCGTAAGGGAGCATCCGACGGAAGGAGAGTGACGTGGAACTGACGTCATTCTGCGCATGCGCAGTAGACAAAGTGTATGGAAATAGACGTTTTGGGGTCGAGCTGGACCACTATTGGTCCGATTGACTCCAGTGAGGTATCAATGTGTAGCATACGTGAGGGAGCATCCGATGGAAGGCGAGTGACGTGGAACTGACGTCATATCTGCGCATGCGCAGTAGACAAAGGGTATTGGAAGGACGTTTTGGGGTCTAGGTGGGCCACTGTTGGTCCGATTGAGTCGTATGAGGTATCAGTGTGAAGCATACGAAGGAGCACCCAACGGGATGGATGTGACGTAAAACTGACGTCATTCTGCGCATGCGCAGTAGACAAAGGGTATTGGAAGGACGTTTTGGGGTCTAGGTGGACCAATATTGGGCCGATGGAGTCGTATGAGGTATCAATGTGAAGCATACGAAGGAGCACCCAACGGGATGGATGTGACGTAAAACTGACGTCATTCTGCGCATGCGCAGTAGACAAAGGGTATTGGAAGGACGTTTTGGGGTCTAGGTGGGCCACTGCTGGTCCGATTGAGTCGTATGAGGTATCAGTGTGAAGCACTCTTGGGAGAGAGTCCAGCTGGATGGGTGCGGGTGGAACTGATGTCATTCTGCGCAGGTGCAGACATGGAATTGTGAGAAAAGGGCATGGGAAGGGACGTTTTGGGGCCGAGGTGGGCCAGTAGTGGTCCAATTGGGTCGCTTGAGGTATCGGTTTGAAGCTCTCGTGGGGGACCATCCAACTGGACTAGTGTGTCGTCCGTTTGCAACATTCTGCGCATGCGCAGACAGGGAATTGTGGGAAAAAGGTATGGGAAGGTACGTTTTGGGGTCGAGGGGGACCCATAATGGCGCGAATGGGTCGTGGGAGGTATCAGTGTGAAGCTCTCGTGGGATAGAGTCAGACTGGCGTATTTTTTATTGGAAGTCGCGCCAATTTGCGCATGCGCAGTTGGGTATACTTAGTAAAGTGGTCATTTTGGGGGTGCGTGGGGTGTATTTGTGATAGAGAGGGATCATCCGTGGTCCGAATGCTTCGTGGGGGTGTCATTTTGTAGCTCTCGAGGTGTAGACCCCGACTTGAGGGATGTTCACGTCATCTCTGACGTCATTGGTGACGTCATCAGTACGAGTAGTAGCGAAAGTGGGAATTTTGCGGGTGTAGAAGAAGGTATTTGGTGTAGAGATGGACCATCCTTGGTTCGAATGCGTCGAGTGGGGTGTCATCTTGTAGCCCTCGGGGTGTAGACCACGACTTGAGGGATGTGCCCGTCATCTGTGACGTCATTGATGACGACATCAGTAGGAGTATTAGCCAAAGTAGGCATTTTGGGGGTGTTTGAGGTAGAGATGGACCACCCGTGGTCCGAGTGGGCAATTTAATAGCGCTGTTATCTGGACAATTGTGGAAAGAGAGCGGCCAGCAGCCGAAGAGACAACACGTGTTCCCTGTCATATTTATTTGTGGTAGTTAAAACAGACCTGCTGTAAAGAAGGTAGTATGGAATGTGCTAAGAGATGCTTTGTGAAAGTTTATCTATGAAGAGTAGAACATTACTGGAAAGGTTTTCAGAGTGTGGAATGGTTAATTACCTAATTTTCCCGATTGTGTTTGACACTTGTGGATAATGTTGTCAACACTCGTGTTGAGAGAACCAAAGCCTATGTTCACCCAAGTTGAAAAGTTCAATGGTACATTGAAACGCATGATCAAACGATTGTGTGAGGAGAAACCCAGAGACTGGGACAGATATATTGGCCCAGTATTGTTTGCATATATGGAAGTCCCACAAGAGAGTTTAGGTTTTGCACCCTTTGAACTATTGTATGGTACAACAGTAAGAGGTCCTATGGCAATCTTGAAAGAGTTATGGACGTCTGAGGAAATTGATCCCGAGGTCAAAACTACATATCAGTATGTTTTGGATCTCAGAAATAGATCAGAGGAAACGTGTGATCTGGCGAGAAAAGAGCTTGAGAAAAGTTCTATTAGATACAAGAAGTACTATGATTCCAAAAGCAAACTTCGAAAGCTAGAGATAGGAGACCAGGTGTTCTCTTGCCAACAGACAACAACAAGCTGTTGATGCATTGGAAAGAACCCTTTGAAGTTGTTGCAAAGATAGGAGTAAATCATTAAAAGATTGATATGGAAGGAAAGACAAAAATCTTCCATGCAAACATGCTAAAACTGTACATTTGGCGGGAAGGGCCTAGCATCCCAAAATTAGATCCAGTTCCCACAATTAAACTTGCTTCAGCTTGTGAAGAGTTGGAAGATATTGAGGTGATAAAGAATGATATTCCTTTGCCCTGTTTGGCACAGACAAAAAGTTCCACACATGTTATAATTTGTGAACAGTTGTCTGACAATCAGGAGAGTCAGGTCAATGCTTTATTGGAGCAAAACAGTCCCACGTTGACAGATCTTCCGGGTCATACACACTTGATAGAATGTGACATTAAAGTGGTGATTAGGAACAAGCAGTACCAGCTACAGTACGCTGTCAGGGAAACCATATCTACTGAAGTTCGGAAGATGTTAGATCTTGGAGTTATGGAACCCTCTACACCCCCACACAGTTCATCGATTGTTTTGGTTAAGTAACCTGACAATTCCCGTCGTGTGTGTATTGATTACAATGGTCTCAACAAGGTCACCCTCTTTGACTCAGAACCAATTCCAACCGCTGGGGATATTTTTGCCAAACTTTCAAATGACAGATATTTTACAAACATATATCTGAGTAAGGGGTACTGGCAGATTCCTTCAGCGGAGGATGCCAAGGAAAAGACCGCGTTTTCAACGCCGAATGGGCTATTTCATTTTTGCACTATGCCTTTCTGTTTGGTTTGTGCGCCATCCAAGTTCTCCAGAATAATGAGAAAACTGTTGGGAGGTACTGACAATATTGACAATTATATTGACGACATTTTAATACACACTCGAACATGGAAAGAGCACATGATTTGTCTCAAGAAAGTTTTCAAAAGGTTGAAAGAGACCAATATCACGGCTAGACCAAGTAAATGCTTGGTAGGATTCTCAACCTTGGACTTCTTGGGTCAAGCTTCTTTCAACCCTGTTGACGAGGGCCCTTCAGCAGGTAAACGCATTTTGGCAAAGGTATTGCGCCACTATTTCTAAAAACTTTGGCGTTGAATGTATGTGGATATTGAAAAACTCAAAATGTCTTACGGAAGAACTTGATGTTAAAGGTCACATACCGTATAGACATGTATCCACATGGGATTTCTCGACTCTCTATACCACAATCCCTCATCAGGACCTTACTGACTATCTAAGTTAAGTTAAGTTTTAATCAGCGTCACAAAACATTGTTGCATAAACTTATAAAACAGGGCTACGCCACCAAGCGCCTCCACTCAAAGTTTCTCAAATTTGGCGATACATATCGCATGCTGATAGCAAAATACGAGCGTAGCGTGCTAGATCTATGGCGTTACGTTTCGTAACTTGTGTCTAATTCCGCTTAACCCGGGGCTAGGGGCCGTATGAACCCATGTACTTTAAGATCCTCATGGTACTCATATGAACAGTCACAATCAAAGCGTGACTGAGATACATCATTCTTTAGATGACGACTTTACAACGAATATTATGGATTAAGAATACTGACCAGCGATACGGATTTGATATTTTTGGAAAATCGTGATGTCTTGCCGGCATCATTGAAAACTGTGACCGCTTCTCTCTTGCAGGAAACAAGCCTATGTTTATGTATACTATGATTGTCTTTTTGATTTTCGTGCTAATACTGTTACATGGAATATGGAATAGGTCTTTGGATTATGGACGCGGATATTCTCTAATGGACGACGGCTGAATTATGAATGACGGACTAGACGCTTGTGATGTCGTAGGTGAGGACGGGTTGAGTCCTATGACTTGTACATTAGACAAAATTCAGAAATTAGTCAGACCTGTGACAAAGAAACAGGTGCGTGCTTTCCTTGGTTTAACGGGATTCTACAGGAATTGTATTCCAAATTATTCAGATGTAGCATCACCTCTCACCGATTTGACCAAAAAGAAAACACCTAACAAAGGGAAGATGGGGAGAGTCACTAGAAAAGGCTTTCTTGGCTCTCAAGGACAAGTTGTCATTTTTTGAAGTTACAAGATTTGCAGAAGTTTTTTGTTCTCAGAACTGACGCTTCAGATATAGGGCTAGGGGATGTGTTGTTACAAGCGGATGGAGATATTCTATTTCCAGTCTCGTATGCTAGCAGAAAATTGCTTGAATTGCGAAAATACCCACACACTATATATTGGTTCAGGTAAAGTCCGTATTCCGGCATTTAAAGTCATACTTTTGCATCCATCCGCCAGTCACTTGGCGAGACCCTTCATGATCCATTTGGCTTAGGGTTATCCCACCTAGACCCATTTCCCGGGGAAGGAGGGGGGGGGGGGGGCTGATGCTCCCTGCTTTGATTTGAGAGCATTTTCGAGAATCCGGCAGTGCGTCAGATATTTGTATGCATTCCAATTAAAATAAATATATTCCCCTAATGTGAACATTACTGCATGGGACCACTTTTTCCTAAAGAGAGGCATAAGAGAATGTTTAGTATTTCCTGAGACATTCTTGTTGTTCAGCTAACCGAAAGTATAATTGATACGACAGTAGTATATAAACAGCATGTGGGAGCCGATTTAGCCGCAGATGGCCGCCAGGGAGAGCCACAGTCTTGTGACGTCACTTCCGGTTCCGGTCACGTGACTGGAAGTAAAATTTGACCCTTGCGCATGCGCACAATACCGGATATTAATAATGGTGCGCAGGGGTCGAAAGGTCAATTCCAGTCATGTGAACAGAACCGGAAGTGACGTCACAAGACTGGTGGCGCCCCCTGGCGACCATCTGCCGCAAAATTGGCTCCCAGATGCTCTTTTACTACTTATCAAATTGACGTCACTATGACGTCACATTCGGTGACGTGACATCCGGGGACACAGGTCACATCCGGGTCAAAAGGTCAAAGGTCACTGCCGGGTCACGTGACAGCCGGAGATATCTCCCCTAGTTCCAGCTTTTACCACAGGGCAATCCGACCCAATTTCACCTTGCCATATATACGAGGGTCAGTCATAGTGTGCGTCAATGGACTGCATGGAACAGGGTCCCCGACAATATCGCCAGCACTATGCCCAGCATTAATGGCAAGTGGGGAACCCTCGTCATAGCCATACAGTTTTGCCATCTGCCGCTAAATCGGCTCCCAGGTGCTGTTTATATACTACTTACGACAATATAGGTTGCTCAGAAAAAATTTCATGAAAGTTGCACCATAGGGGTTCGTCACAATTCAGACGAAACTGGATAATTTACTCTTCTTTACCGACCACGCGACAAAAGTTACTTCACGAAACATCAGAGTTTGGATTCCGCACTCACAATGGATCCCCGAGAATGGGGTGATACATGAAGCAGATAAGAACTTGCATAACATATCAAAAGCTTCATGCATTTGTTTACAAAAGTCTTAGTCTGAATACACATTAACCGAGTAAGAGACCAGTGTGACATAAAGGTTAGATACATCATACAATGTGTGCCGTAAATGAAGACCTCGGGAAATATTCACGAATAATACTTGAATCCCATGAGAAATATTCACGAATAATACTTCTATCCCACAAGCTTTTTGTTCAGTAAAGATGTGACCACATTAACTGGAACTTCCTTAAATTGTTTTTTATCGAATCAAGTATCTGTGCTGATGAATAGGAGTTCTAGGTACCCCTGCTTCCTTCTCCCGTGGGTATCACTGATATACTTTCTTCCCCTGGCAATTTACCTTCGGATCTTTGCTAGTCTATCAAGTCACGCAGCATATATATACTGTCTGCAACGAAGCGTACTGGCAATTCTCCATCCTTTTTTTAAAAGGCAGTCATTCATTATTTGTGAGCAAGATATCATTCTCAGAAATGCTAAAGAAAGGATTTTTAAGTTTCAATGGCTTCTAAAATAACAAAGAATGTACTGCGCCAAATGATTTGTAAAGTCTGAAGGCAAGAGCAAACAAAAAAACTTGTGATAGTGACATATTATAACCCACGCTACTCTTCAACTGCGCATGCGCACAATGACGTCATTTTCGATCCGTCAAGCGTTGTCTATTCCACCAGTGCTTCAATAATGGACCCTGCACAGCCCATTTGGACCCGAAATTCAACCAATGGTTTCGAACCACTCCCAAAGTACGCTTCAGCGTGCAAGAGATCGATCAAATACCCACAACCTATACTTTGCTCCACAAGAAAAAAACACCCATGGGTTCATGTGAAGTCCATTTTCCAGATTTTGTACACCCTGGAAAGTCCTTTTTTTGGGGGGGAGGGGGGGAAATCCTAGTCTTGGATTTACCCTCAAGTCAGCTGACAGGCATTGAAACGTGCATGACCCATTTGACCCAGGGTTAGCCCAGTTCTATCCACGTGACTGAGAGTGTTTTTCCGTATTTTTGTTTCATGAACTTCCAAGATTTACATTTTCTCCGCCAGTCACGTGACCGAAATTGACATCTCTACATCGCAATTTCAACCCCTTTCTTTAACCTTTCTTTAAGGATGTTCGCTGGTGGTAAATCAAAGTAATTAACTTAAGTAATTAAGAAAGCATAGGGAATAGCCCTAGTTTTGAAGCATATTCATGAAAAATTCATATAAATAGTATTTAACTTTTTCTTATATTCTAACTGTTTGCAGATAATCACAATGTCTATCAAAATTTAGCAAATTGGATGGATGTTGGTGTGCAAAATTCTCGGATAGAAAGCTTTTAAAGGAAATCCCCATCTCTTAACGTAGGGAAGGGAGATAACCCAATAGAAAAACAGGCAAAATGGCTGCCAAAGTCAAAAACCACTAGCGGACATCCTTAAAGAGAAAAACAGTTTCAGTGATGCTGGCAAGACTGTCCGCCATTTGTATGAAACTTTTATTCATATGTACATAACTTTTCAACATAACATTGCTAAATAAAATATTTTCTAATTATTTTGAACAGATGTCCACAGCTGACATAGCTCTCTAATTGAGTATCGATGAAGACTCCCTAATTTCGCTCAATGAAAATAAATAGAATGTAGGTCGAAAGTCTTATATGATCTTACACGTACATTCACTTCCATCAGCTAAAAACTGACTGACAAAAATTTGTGGAAATTTGTCTTCGAAAGAAACAAAATTATGAAAGATTTGCCTAAACCGGAATATCCGTCAGCTCTAATATCCCACTTGCACAAAATTCAAATTATTCGTTTAACAATATACTGAGATCCCGGGATGGATGCTACACCAATATCACTGGCAGTCACATTGAGACAGCAGTTCACATGAACAGCAGTTGATACATCCAATGTCTTCCCTTTCACATGTCCCCATAGGAAGTACTTTAATCAATAATAACTGGTTTATTTTCGACCTGAAGTTGCCAAAATTATCGTAAATGTAAGCATAATGGTCCTTTCTTGGAACAGTAGGATAAGTGATACATGCTAACAAACTCATGTTAAATAGATAGGAAAAATGGGTGAAAAAAAACCTGATGTGAACTGCTGTATCAATGCAGCTTCCAGTGCTGTTGGCACAGTTTTATTTTTAAAGCATTGACTTGAATTTTGTTGAAGTGTGCTAGGAAATGATTGTTTTATTGTAGGTCAATATGACACATATAATTTCGGCACGCTGTGGTCAGGAACTTTACTTGTACAGTTCTTGTTTACTTCGCGTTTCGTCAGTTGGAATCTATGTTAAATTTATTATTTACCTGTGTATAATTTAGATTGCCAAATAAATGAGTCAAACTGTGTGTTAAAGTTTGTCTATTTTAATTAGTCGTCTACTTTGGAGAGTTTCAAAAATCAATAATTAACTCTGCATAAATTATCCGGGTTTTTTTTGCAGTCCTAGGGCACTAAATTTTCGAACCCGCTATCACCCAGGCCAGAAAGGGTTAACTCAAACTACTTCAGACTCGAGAAAGAAACCTTCGATCCAACAACTATATTGATCGGGAAGGTCCAGTCTATAAGAAAATGGATGTTACCAAAATTCACAAACGAAAAATACTGAATTACCCAACACTAATATCTAAAAATTCTCCCCGTAGAACTACTTCAGATTTTATACCCATTTCTTTACAAGGAATTTCACACAAAAATGCTTTAAATTGTTTCAAGGCCCATCTTTTGGCCATCTTTGGATGTTATTTGACCTCGAAATGACCTGATAATGACCTCAAATTGTCAAAGTTGTGTTAGTATCCACCCTACCTTGAACCATACCGCATACAAAAGTGAATAAAAAAACATCACAAAATATATGAAATAAAACAGCATTTTTGACCTCATTTGACCCGTAAAGTGACCCTAAAATGACCTCAATTCCAATAACTAACGAGCGAGCCATACCTGTGCTAAAACCATACAGAACACAAAACCAATTTAGCGTGGATATCCATTGGTAACAAACATCACAATGGAAATTAAGTTAGGAAGGACTTTCACCAATTTTGACCCTATTTAACCTAAAAAGTGACCCCGAAATGACCTTTAACATCCAAAATCTGGGTGGTATCCCCTCCCACCTTGAACCCTAGCACACAAAGAACTAACTTAGCATGGGTACCCATTTGTAACAAACAATGCCATCAAAAGTTACATTTCGTGTCTTTGGCCGGCCTACTATATTCTTTCCGCAAGCAAACTCGTGATGTAAAAAACTTTATGAACAAACCCGAATTCGCTTGTGAAAAGCATAGCATGCACACTCTCCATAAAGCAAGTCCCCAGCTCTGCCAATCTAATTAACATTAAATCCCATCTGCTCCATCATTTGGATATTTGGCTTGTGGGATCTAACCGGCTTGCAGTAACTCTAGCGACAACCAGTCATGAGAATTATTCATAATGCTTTGAAGCGGACATTAATGGTAGAGTAATTTTGGTTGGCTCAGCCGAATCAGACGCCACGCAGATGGGATATCTTTTGATTTTGCCGCGGTCCAGCCATCGTGTCTTCATAATCCGAGGTAGATATGTGGTCTTTGGGTAAGAGTAAACGGAGACGGTGACTCTATCCCTCGTCTACGACTGCAAGTGAATTAGTCCAAATACGGCCGTGATGTCATAAGGCCGTTAATGCATGGGCTCTCGGAACACCAAGTCCAATTGAAATAAGTAAGGTTCTATATAGCGGCATATAGGATTGGGGAGCATTGATAGGATATTAATTTATTAAGATTGCCAGCCCTGCATGTAGATGTGAGCAGTACAGCTATTACTCGAAACGTCCTTTTAA